>CM021101.1:587134919-587211579 GCA_007115665.2 Sequoiadendron giganteum
GAGTAGATGATTATAAAATTACCACTATACACATTGGACAAGAAATCCAAGAGAAAGAAAAGTAAGTTCATTTAACTTAGGTTTCCATTATGGTCTCAAGGATGAATATAGATAAGTAGATAATGAAAGAACTAAACAAGTATATAGAAAATTTGCAAGCATATATATCAAGAAATTGGTTACTCCAATATAATTTATAGATGCATCTCTTTCTCCTCTAGTAATAATATACCAACAATACATATCCTTTCTATACAAAATGAAGAAATACCTTCCTTGGGGCTCTCTATTTGTTGGAAAATTCATCCTCTCCCATTTTGATCTTCATTGACAAATGTGCGTGGTCCAACATGCCTATGAGACCTTTACTAGCTAAGATAAAAAGAGAATAGTTCCCCAACTTTCACTTAGTCAAGTCCATATATAATCACACATAATAATCATTAATGGTTTCACAGATGATCACACAATAATTATTAATGGTTTAACATATGGAACCTAAGAAGGATATGAACATTACAAGGCTTTATGCAAATAGATGACTTCTTTGGGTGTAGTGAAAATGGATTTATCAAAAGATTGACTAGAGGATAGAGTAGATTTGGTGCAAAAACATAGAAGTTAGTCACAATTAAATTTATTAAAATGAGTTATAAATTGGAGAAGGAAATGGAGTGGACTGGAACCTAGAATACCATCATCTAAGTTAAGGCCTAGATAAAAGCTAAGGAGAATAAAAATAAATATGAATACAGATCTATAGGTCAAAATTCCTAGGGAAAATATGGATGTTAAAAAAATGTTATAACATAGTATATACTAAGATAGACAAGGCCAAGTTGATAATAAGACATTAAAATCAACTGAAGAAGATTTAGGGATCAAAGAGGAGGAGGATAGATGAAGATACCAAGCTGTAAAAATAATTAATGGAGCTAAGGGATCCTAATTCTCAATAATTATAGGTAATTAACAAATTATATTTAGAGCTACAAATCAATAATATATTGTTGGGGCTAGTACCTCTTGTTAAAAATGAACTCATGTTATTAGGCCAAGCATATGGATATGATGGTGGATATAAATTTTGTTTTGACATTCATTTCCTCCACTCAAGACCTAAATATAAAAGTGAAGAATGAGGCCATCCTATCTTTAACCCCCAAAGTTCCTCAAGTTAAAGTTATAGTTGAAGAACTCTATGATCTTCCAAATGAGAACCTAATGGCAATAAATGTGGAAAATAAGAGAACACCTATAGTGAAGATGAACACGGTGGTAAGAAAGAATAAGGCCACTCTAAAGTTTTAGACCCAGTTAACCACTTAGAGAAGGTCATGAAAGGAATGAGGGAGCACATAATATCTTTGGTTCAACAAATGTTTCTCTCTTGATTTCTAAATAATGAAATAGTTCTCCAAGAAAAAGAATTGAAATCAATTCTCATAAAAAAAGAACATAACTAAACATATTTTTAAGGATGGGCACATATGTTAAGAATCAAAGAAATAAAAGCAATAAGTTATCTAATTGCATAGTTATAATTCCAAGAAAATGTTATTGTGGAAAGACCCAAAGACATCTCCCATAAAGATATCATTGGATTATATAAGAGATTTTAGGCCTTAAAAATAAATAAGAGTCCAACTAATATATAATGGGTATTTTTGCAATCAGTCTTGGAGAAAATATAAGTACTCCAATGTTTATTATTATTTTAAAAACTATTTTATTAGTTTTTAGAATCCTCATGCAAACTTCTAGGTTCTTCCTCACATGTGAGAATACCTTATGAGTTACTCAAATTGTAGAGGTTTTCTCTCTATCTACCCCTTTGGGACAATTTTTGGGATAAATATTTTATATTTTTTCCCATTCTTCTTCAGTGTCTTTCATCTGCAAGTGGAAATATCATAATTTCCTTTTTAATTTACTTGGTTCTATGTAAGTTGCAAAATATTCAAACAACACAGGTTTTATTTTCAATGATATATCCACAAGTAGGGTCACACAATTGATCATTTAAAGATGTAGTAGGAAGTGAAAATTTTAGAAGTTGGTGGTTTTGACACTCTTCTTTGGTGTACTATTTGTCAATAATGAACAACAACACAAGGGGCCCAGTTTTTCAAGATAGAAAAGAAGAGTTTTCAAAGGACCACAAAATGTTCAATCTTTCTCTATTTGATATAATAACATAAATGAAATTTCAATTGTTATGTCTTATAACTTAAATTTATTACACAATTATATATAAAATAATGAGCTAGAAAGGACATGTTTCCCAAGTCTTCTATCTTTTGAGAGAAAAGTAAGGGAAAATGAGCCAATACCAAGTGCTACATTTTTTTGTAGTTCTCTTTCAATCTATGTGAGTGCGATAGGTAATTACCATGATCATATTAGTTAATGGATGACATGACAAATAATGAGGTAGGTCCATTTTGTTTCAATCAAATAAAATAATGCTTTAATTTTTTAGTCATAACACTGATGACCATTTTGTAAGATCAATAGTATACACATCTTCCAAAATCTTGTGAATCTAATAATCCCAAGAGCTTTCCTATTTCTTTATTTTTTATACTTGAGAATTTTTATGGCCACAAATAAAAGGGACTAGCTAAGAATATAAAGGTACATAAAAGAAATGGATAGCAACATAATTCTCATCAATTTTGTTGTTTCTAGATTTGATACAAAAAATTGCACACAATCAAATCGAGAAACAACAAAATTGAGGCTCATATGGATTGTGGAAATCTAGTAGCATTGAACCATAGCACTCTTCATAGAAATGAAAAAATGAGACATATTTGTCATTACATCATTGACTATAAATAAACTATAGATATAATAAAAAGTTTTCAGATATGTTGGATATGATTCACAAAGATACCTATCAGTTGGCCAACATTAATTGAGTGTTGAAGAAGAAACTTTATGTTTATTTCTTCATTGTAAAATGAATTTTGAAAACCATTTTGTTCAATTGTTCTATTTTTATCATGCATTTATTTTAATTATAATTTATTTGGGCCTTCAAGGAAGATTGTAATCTTCATTATACTATTCTTTAGACTTTTTTGAAATATGACTATGTATTCTTGGCCTCTCACATTTGTAATAATTTTGATATTTATAAATCTCTCTACCTCGTTATGTCCATCTATGTTCTTGTCTATTATACTCTTTCATTTTTTTCAAATTATTTTATGTCTTAATTCGTATATGTGAACCTTTGTTAGATCAAGAAAAATGTTACCATTCTAATTTTTCCCTTTATCACTTTTATTAAGGATTCCTACTAAAAAAATATATAAATTTTGTGCTCATTTAGAAGTCAAAGTTAATCTTAATTTTAATTCTTAGTGAATTATAATAAGATTTTTATTTTTATTTTTCCTTCCTCTTTTCTACATCCCATCATGTTAAATTTATTTAAGATCATAAAAAAACCACTTCATAATCTAGAGATTATTTTATAAATTAAATCCCAGATTTATAAAATTTCTCATGTTGATATAGGGATGCATGAAAAGGAAAATATCAATATCAATGTGATGCATAAGATGTCTATCAAAATATGCACATAAGAGAAAATTGACTTTGTTCATCTTTATTATTAAATCAATCAAGATGGTCTCTAAGGACAACATTTGGGAGTTTGTTGATTGAATCTATGAATGTGTTCTCCTAAGTCAAACCCCTTTGGGGAGCAAGATTAGTAACAATGAGAGATATTAAAGACAACATTCACCAACATGTAGTTGGCCTTTATGGAGTTGCAAACTTGTTCCTTTCATTCATTTGAACTGTATTCTAGTGAAATTCATTTTAATTCCCTAAATGAAATTAAGTGCACATTGAATGTCTTTTAAAACCATGACATAGCAATATGTTACACAAAAATGTGCTAAGTTGGTTCGAAAACAACTAATAAAAATGTATGAACCTTATAATTTAAATTTTAAAAAGTAAAATTAAATTTCATTATCACACATCACAAGACTAAACTAGGTCAATCTCGAGTCACTCAAAGTACACCTTGGGGTAAAATGATACTTTTGAGGAAGAGGAAAATGTATTAGAGTGTGATTAAGGGTGTAATAATAATGAGTAGATTGCAAGACATATCAAATTAAGTGTGAATGGTGGTAAATAAAAGTTGATAGAGAATTGAGGCATGACTTAAACCTAGCACAAAACTATACCACTAACAAATATGCTATTACATTAAGACATTTCATCGATGTAGACAAAAATCTAAATAAGAAATTAAACATGGATATGCAATCAAGTGCATTTTTATTAATTTTCATGTTTCAATATTTTTTTTTGAGACTATTAGGTCATGATTCCTTATACTAGTTTTCATTGGTATAATTAGGAGTATACTTCATGTGTATCATTGAAACAAGTTTTCTATTCAATTCTTTAAGAAAAACTATTTTCATTTTAATAGTGGAACAAATATTCTAAGTTATATCTAAATTTGATCCGAGATTCTTTGATGGTCCATGTACATTCTACTTAAACATCACACCCTTGGCTGATCCCACAATAGTGGGTTGTATTTTTTGGCCAAACTTGACATTGAACTGATCTTTTTTAACTAAATCTTCACTTTCAAACATCTATAGCTACTAAACCATGAGGAATTTGAAGATGATGTAAACTAGTGATTTGTGACATTTTGTTTATAGATTCTAAATATGTATTTTTTATTTATTTTTGGAATCAAATTGCATTTCTTTTTCCATCTCCTTAGATGTCTAGTTTTTAACAGTAAACAACATTTTTAAAGAGTGATGTTTACTATATAACACATACTTTTTTTTCTATGAAGGATAAAATTCTATCTTTTTCGAATTTAGATTTGTAACTACGATATCTAGCTCCTTCATTTGGTTTCATAGTGTTTTATTAAATATCTCTTTCTTAATTAATTTTTGAATTCAAACCAATTACAATTTAGACATAGGTGTACTGTATAACACACAACCATTTTTGTATGTATCAAAATACATTTTTTTTGTTGGATCAAGGACATCAATACCAAGTATCTAGATATATATATATATATATATATTTGATAATCTACTATTTTTTTACATGTGCAGAATAGAGAGCTTGATTTTCGGTGAAAAACCTACATTCACAAGAAATAAAAAATAAATATGATAATAAAATTAAATATATATATAAAGTTATATTTTTTGAGAAGCTTATAATAAGGAATATATACCTACAAAACATAAATTTTAAATGAATTCGTTTGATCCCAAAAAACTAAATCAAAAGTAGTTTTTAATCAACATTTTGATAGATGTAGAGGAGACTTTATTATAGGGATGGTTTTCAACTAGCGGGATTCTATTCAAAGGGGTTTGATCTAAGGGGGTTTGATCAAAAACTTTTCAATTATAATTATTTAAATGGAACCTTTCAATTCTTAAATCATTATATTTCTAAAAATATGTGATTTCATAAAAAACTAGGATGTCACAAAAGTGTAACCCATTATTGTGGCAACACCCCCTTCAACAATCAAATGATCAATAACAATATTACACCTCATTCTTACTAATAAATAATAAATATTTTTCCTACTTTTATTAACCAAATTTAAGAATTACTCTCTATATGAAGTGTAATTTTAAGTTAATACAACTATTTGACAACCTTTCAAAAAATATTGGTTGTAGAGCATGGTATGTTGCTCAAGCCAAAACAAATAATCAAAATGTATTTGAACAAAAATTATTTACCATTAAGTTACGAATGAATCACAACCAAATAATTAGAATATTTTTTCTCAAATTCGCATTAAAAATTTTCTACGAGAATTTGCTCTTAAACTAAACTCACAAAAATAATCCATTTGCAGAACTTATTATTAAGTTAAATCACACAAATGATCTTCTGTATCAATTTCAAATAACACAAATTTTATCGTTCTTGTCTCATCTTTGATAGCTTATGCATTTCACATGAAAACTTGGACATTTTCTTTGGAAGACCCTCCATCTTCAAGAACTTTTGTGAATATCCTTAAATTATAGCATTCCATGAGGTGACATCTCTTTGAGGTATTTTGTCAAATAGTTTATGTGCCTTGTCTATACTTCCACATTTTGGATGGATGTCTACCATGACATATGACTCTACAAACAAATTTCCTTTATCCATTATCCTTTGATGCATAGCCATATCTTGTTCCAAATCTCTCATTTTAGCCCAGGCAAGGAAGATGCTAGCAAAGGTTATGAAGACTAGCTTCACACCTCCCAATTTACATTTACTTGAAAATTTCTAAAGCCTTTTCAATAAATCCATTTTGTGCATATCGTGAAATCATGTCATTCCATTAAACGATATTTCTTTGAAGCATTTGGTAAAATAGCTCACGAAAACCGTGGTCCAAAGCTCCCATTTTGGGATAGGCTAGGAATACATTGGCAGAGGTAAATTGACCGGGTTTGTTGGATATGGTGAAATAGTGCGATTACCTTCTAGGACACCCATGCCTTCTGTACGCTAAATATTTTAGGCTATCCACCAAACTTCTGCAACTACGCTAGAATAATAGTGTTTCACTTTGAACATGGTTTTCCTTGTATGCACGGGAACTGCCAACTGCTGACTTTCATGACAACTGTTTAGGCAAATGGATATTGGCAGAGGAACGGAATAGGTCAAGTCGGCCCACATCCACTAGCTAAGCAATCAAAGCTTTGTGTGTGATTTAAGCCCAACCGTCCCTAACTAATCTACCATTCAGGTGCATTCGAAATTGACCAACCCGCACTCGTATTTGCAATTGATAAATCTACACAACACACGTATTTAGAGTCGATCAATCTGCACAACACGCTAATTGGAATTGATTACTCTACACAACACGTGTATTTGACATTATGAAAACAAAAATTAATTAAATACTCTGCCTATCCCTATAAATTTTCCAACCATTCCATGCAGAACACAGACATTTCACTTCAACTCTTGGAATTACTAAATGGCAAGGATGCTTTCGATTTTGTGTGGGCTTTTGATTTGGCTAGGAAGCAGATATGCGTCACCAATTGATGGCTTTTCTCAGCAAAAGTTAGCTCAAGTGAATTTGGACATAAAAAAACTGTATGAAAAAACTGAATCCCAGTGTTACAACTTCGTTAATGGCGTTCATTCCATGTGGGTTTATGAAAATGACAAACCTTATACTCCAGGGAGCAACACCAAACCTAGAACTGAAATCTGCATAGGGGTTAGTTTTGTATTTTTAATCGACTATCTTTCTCTGAAATTCAGTTAAGATGCTCACAGTCTCTTCTGCTTTCTGAATTAATGGTGATGAATACAGGGATATGACTATACAAGTGGGGTGTGGCAGTTTGAAGGTGAAATGTATGTTTCGCGGGGGACAATGGGAGTATCCATCATGCAGGTTTTTGGTGGGGTGCAACACGCCATGGCATTTATGTTGCACATTTATGATGGAAAGCTAAAGTGTTACAATGACCAAGAAGTGGTGTCTAATATTTATTATCATTGGATTCATCTCAATGTTATCCACAATGCAGACGAAGGGAAGGTTTACGTGTTTGTGGATGAGAGTAAGAAGCTAGTGGCTAATGACAATGGTCATGCCAACCACTATTTTAAGTTTGGAGTGTACAATCAGGGAAACCATTCATCTTGGATGGAATCTCGTTGGAGAAATACTAGTTTATCTATCTTTATATAAAATCTATATAATTAACACCGTAAGATATCTTTTTTTCACTTTTCGTTGTAACGAGGGAATTTAAGGAAAAGTTTTCAGAATCAAATATGTCCAAATCAACATTATCATTATTATCTTCTATACTTTCAAATCCTTGGCCAAACCGTACTCTTTTGCATAGATCGACCTGACCAAGTTCAAAAAGCTCACCGAGGTAAGAACCTCCATCAATTAGATCTTCGAAACTCCATGGCTGTAGGGAGATTTCAATACTTGCAATCAAATCACCTCCTGTCTTCTCAATCTATTCTTTCTTGGGACTCAAACACATCCTAAACCACCATCAATTTCAAAAGAAATATCCATAGGTATTTTCTCAGGAATTACACCTAATGAGGTGCCTACATGTCCACAAAATTGGACCCGTTCACATCACATAATACATAAGATATTTTTGGAGATTTCACAGAGAAACTATTCATCCCATCGGGGGATACATCGCTTCTCTCAGAATCATTATGGCCTTAAAAAAAAGGCCATCATTCGACAAAATGCTTCAGTCAGAGTCAAAATAAGCCTCCCTATGAGGGGAAATAGATTTCAAGTTTTGAAACTTTCAACGTCATCATGATCAGAAGGCATGAAGTTGTATAATTTGAAACCAGCCTTGGCAAGGCTGAATGTAGTGATCATATAGAACCTAAACACCTCAAACACTGGGGTAGAAAGATTAAGATCATTAAGAAATAAAAATCAAGCCCACTGGAAATCATAATAACACAGTTGAACTATGCTAACTAATTGGAATATACATGAACTGGGTATGTGCAGGATCATGATAGGCCAAAAAGTGGCGATATCTAAGTGATTTGATGACCCATGTGGCTGACGACTTTTTTTTTACCCAAAATTGATGAAACGAAAAAGGTTTTTAAAGGAGATTCTCAACTTTCCACCAATATAAATTATGATTTACTTTGAATTTAATAAATAATTATTATTCATTTTCTATTTGAATTATGACTAAAGTCCTGATTGATAGGTTGATTGAGAAACATCTATAACTTTCAAATGGTATCACATTTTTTGAATCCAAAACATGCATCACATTCTATGCTTCATATACTATAGGATTTTTTTTTTTTTTGAATTTCATGAAGTTTTAACCAATTTAAGGTGGTTAGACATACGAGTTTTTATATTTTTTAAAATTTGTAATAAAAAAAATCATAATTAATTATTTACTTGGAAAAAAATTACAAAAAAATATGCATCACATCGGGACATGAGTCCCCTACTTATATCTAAAATTTTATAAAAAAATATTATCATTTTATTGTGGTTAGGGTGGTCAGACAAACACCTACTTCTTCTTTTTTCCCTAAAATTTAAGTACTACTACATTAAAATTTCAAATTTTCAACAAATACATTTAAAAATAAATAAATAAACCTAGTAGTTTATAAACTACATTCAATTTGCTACAGATTCTATTCTTACATATTTTTGAAATAATATAGATAACTTATTCAAATTTTTACGTGAAGTTGCCTATCTCTGATTTTTTGAATTTTATTGCCGCTTAAGGGCCTATTTTTTCAATGATGATCTAGCACATACCCAACTGCTACATTATTCCATCAACCCTTAAACCCTAAACCCCAAACCCCCAACCACTATACCCTCTACCCTATACATTGGACCCTCAACCCTAATCCTTCAACCATATCCCCTCAAACCTATACCCTAAATCCTCTACCCTCAACCCTTAAACCCTAAACCCTTAAACCTTCTACCCTCTACCCTCAACCCTAATCCCTCAACCCTATACCCTCAACCCAATATCATTAACCATCAACCCTATAGGTCCTCAACCCTAGACCCTCAATTCTCAACCCTAAACCCTTAAACCTAAGTAAACTCTCTACCATAATCCTTCAACCCTCAACCCCTAATCCCTCTACCCTCTACCCTCTACCCTCAACCTTTAACCCTCAACCCTCAACCCTTAAACCCTAAACCCTTACACCCTCTACCTTCTACCCTCAACCCTCAAACCTATACCCTAAACCCTCTACCCTCAACCCTAAACCCTTAAAACCTAAACCCTCAAACCTTGTACACTCTACCCTCAACCCTCTACCTTATACATTGGATCCTCAACCATCATCTATCTCTATCGCTCCCTCCTCTTCTATATTTTTCTCTATCTTACTTCTCCCTCCATCCATCCCTCCATGTCTACCCTAATCCCTTAACCCTAAACCATCAACCCTTAAACCCTTAAACAATCAACCCTTAACCCTCAACCCTCAACCCTTAGCCCTTAAACCCTAAACCCTAAACCCTTAAACCCTCTACCCTCAACCCTTATACCTTTAAACCCAATCCCAAAACCCTTAAACCCTCTACCCTCTGATGGGACTTTTATTTTTCGAAGGAGGGAGGTTGGGGTTTTAGGCTTTAAAGTTACCCATGGTGATATGAATTATCAAATTTTGAAACCCTCATGTTATGTTTCAACGGTGACTTTCTACCAAAGGTAGTCGGTCACTTAAGTGATCCGGTTAAGCCTTTCCTCTGTGCTCTTACTGGCTCCTTTCACCCAGCTTGCTAGTCTCTTTTTTCCACCTAGGCTTAAACATTTATACTGTCGAAGGTTGTACCGATCGGTCCCACCTGAATATTCTACATGTTCGTACATGCTGCTTGGCTAATCGTCTGATCACAGGTTTTGATCTAGACCGTTTCTCACAAACCTCACAGGTTTTCCTGCTGATGTCACTAAAGTAGTGCTAGGTCTGCAAGATGCCTCCATTTGGCATGTATGGAGGGGCAACGTCTTTTCTCGAGGCGCCAGCGATGACAAGTGGTCATCTTTTCACCAACGAAGGGATTTAATTACAGAGTTAATAATAATTGTCCCTCGTAGACCTCACACGAGAAAAGTAAATGTCTCTAAAGTACTGCGAGGTCTACAAAGAGGCGACATGTGGCCTGGTTCTTGAAGTGACAGGGCTAAGTGGGACCTACTGTCTGGTTGCGTCCTCTTGTTTTCATGCGTTATGATTGGTTGTGGTTTTTCCAGGGCGCTGATGTGGATTTTCAATGCTCAATTGACTCAATCTGAGTCGTCCGACTTGCCAGGTCTGTTCTACATCAATGGTGCAGTTTCAAAGAATTACTGATCATCTGTGTGATGAGCTTTCACACTTTGAAACTTATTTTATTAATGGGCTCAAGTTATTCCTGAGGATCTTCTCCTGATTTTCTCTAGCATGCAAATGATGACCTCCTGATAGAAACAATTATGGTGGATACGTCAGCCACTTATGGCTCAAATACTTGTATTGCAAAAATGAAATTAATATCCCTCGCACCAATTCACTCTATAAATGCTTGCTAAAGTTACCTTGTGTTATCATTGCATTTTTGAGTTGTTTTTTTTGCAGGTGGTGGCTATTCTCCTATATTTTGTGAAGCTATTTATTCAATGGATAAATCTATAGGGCGTAAGAGTGCTAGAGTAAGAGCCAGGAGGTCACTGGTTGAGAAGGAGCAACCTGCTCCTAGAACACCCGAAGTCGCTACTACAAGTGTTGGAAAAAGTTCAGAGCGTTGCACATCCCTTGTTCTGATTTCATCAGATTCTGATAGCAACGGGTTTGAAACAGACTCAGATTACCTGTGTTACCTGGCAGCCTTGACCGAGCTCATGGGAGTAAATGAGGAGGTCCTTGCAGTCGAACCAATAACTTCAGTAGCTCCGTGCCAGGTTGCTAGGTGTTGTGGTGATGTGACTGGAGGGAAGAAGGTGGTTTCGCCTTTAACTGAGGCAAGAACCAGAAGCAGTCGCTTGTACCGGGGCCGTGTGTCAACTTAGTGTTTGCTGGTGTTGGGTTTGCTGGTCATGGGTGGTGATTTTCCTGGTGTTTCATCTTGTTGATGTGGACATGCGCGTGCCTAGCACACTTTTTTGTGTTTCTCCGACTGGTTACTGTGTAACCATTTTTTGATTCCTTGGATCATGCACTTTTCTATCCAATGATGAGGAATGTGAATTCGAATTTCATTCTAAATGAAATTTAATTTTGAAATTAACAATGTAGCCTAATGCTTTGTTGCTCTCCTGTCCTATAAAGGAGATTTCATAGCTCATTGTTATGGTCAGATTTTGGATCTTGAAAGTTCTGAATATATGTACAGTTAGTTCTTTTTACTGTAGTTCTCTTAAAGGTTTTTAGTTAATGTATTTTTCTAGTCAGTTTTCTATGAACCAAGCAGGCCTTGCTAATGTAACTACAAATATTCAAGCAATAAATGATAATCATTTTGAAACAATTTCTCTCCTAATTTTGTGTCATAATTTGTGAATGAGCCTATCAATGATATCTTCATTCAATTTCAATGGTATATTTGAATGTGTTCTTTATTTCCCTACTTTAGCTCAATGAGTTAATGAAATTACTTGAAAATGAGTTACAAATTTATGATTATACATTCAGGATTGCTAAGGAGTGTTGTTTTAAAAATTAAAATTAGCATGATGTAAAGCATTATGGTGATACGTCTACAATATCTGGATTATCCTTTGTATGACTCATGCCCAATGGATGATGCACTGTCTATTTTATTCAAGATTACTACAACACTGTAATTCCAAACATGGTGGTCTAGGAGTTGGACACAAAAAATATTAAACCCTATCTCTCTACGAGAGGAAAATATTACATTGAAGTCTTCAATCCTGTTGCTCTAAGATACCTATTATTATTCTTTGGTTTGCCAATACCTAGAATAATTACTATCTCATTGCATGTGTAGGGATTGTAATATGTAAGAAGAAGTGTTCTTACTAGTCATAGAACATTCTTATGAACACATTTAGGTTTACCCACCTTGGTCTCAGAGAGCCAAAAGTGTAGGAGATGTCAGTCTTTGACTGGATCTCATTAGTTGGCCACTAGCCTTTGTGGTTCTTTATAATGGAGGTTGGCTACCTCTTAGAGAATTACAAATTCTATGTGGGAAAAATAACCAACAGAATGGAGACTCTGCCGGGGAAGTTCTGAATCACCAATTGTAGATGGTTAGAGAGTCATATCAAACGATTTGTTGTTCTGAATTTACATAGTGAATGTTTTCAATCCTAAAAGGAAGAGGTTGTTGAAATGAACCTGAAAATCCTATGATCTATGGTATCATGTTGGCAAAGGATTCAGGAGTTCTAGAGTCATTAGTTGAATGGTGGTTTTATTGAGGAGAACTTCTAAGAAATTTAAAAGAAAAGGAGAAAAGAGGAACCATAGGAGTTTAAGGATGCTATCTAGAATCATTTGTTAAAAGAAGTTGAATGTTAAATTTGGATGGTAATGGATTTTGGTTTTGAAGGAGATTGGTAGCGGCATGGTGTGACTCTGTTGTGGGTAAAAACCCAGAATCTAACAAGCTTTGAAAATGAATTTCATATTTCTTTTAATACAGTCCTCTATTGAAGAGGTGGTGACTCTGTCTGAAGAACCAGTTGATGAATGAAGGAACAATCCCAGATCTATGATATTTACATTCAGGGAGAAGAGATTAATACATGCTGCCAAAAGTTACCAGGTATTTCATTAAAACTAAATAGTTCACTATTTCTAATTGTGATGGGTGTTTGTAATTAGGGATGCAAATGGTTCCAAACTAAATGTCTAGCATCAAGAAAGGAACAATGATTAGTTTTACCATACTTCTAATGATGCAATATGTAAAAGGACTTATGAAATAATGTTTATGTTGCATCATATCTCTGAAAGCAAGGAATACTATTTTTAGTCACTAATGGAATCATGGTTGAGATGGTAAATGATATGTTTGATAAATATGTACTGTTGATGAAATTTTAAATGGGTATAAGTGATTTCCCATATGTAAAGGAAAACATAAGTATGCAAAGAGAACAAGTTGCATTAAGACCTTCGGGGTGTTTTGTAACTCAAAGGTATATGCCTTTTGTTTTCAGTAATGTCAGTGGTTACCCTAATCCAATTCCTAAGAAGACTATGAAGTATTTGCCTAAATATATAGGGCAAGGTGCAGAATCAGCCTCTAAGCATTTACAACATTTTGTAGATGTAATGGGGGATTATGAAATTAGTCATGAGGATGTTGTCATGAAGCTTTTTGTGCAATCCTTGAAGAGTGATGCCAGGGATTGGTTTTCCTATTTACCTACCTATTATGTTAACTCATGGAATCAGTTGGTGATAGTTTTTATGGAACAATTTGGTGAACGAGTCAATCCCAACATATTAAGAAAAGGTTTTATGGGAATTCACATAAAAGAAGAGGAGCTAATCCCATATTTTAATCTCAGGTTTTAAAGACCTTTAAGGGAAATCCCTAAAGAAATAAGACTGAGTGAGGTTGAATGCTTAGTTGTATATCTTGGTGCTTTTGACAAAAGGATGGGTTACCTACTAAGAGATAAAGAACCTACAAGTTTGCACCAAGCATATCAAATGGCTATGGAAATTGAAAACAATATGAAATGCTCAATGATGAAGGGGTATCTGGCTGCAAGTATTGATTAACCTAGCCTAAATAGTACTAGTAAAATGTAAGAGTTGGCTACTTAGAGCACTGATTATGATAAGGGTGTTTTGAAAACTATTATATCTTCACCATTGCAGTGTGATAATAATGAGATCCAAGTTGAAAGCCAGTCTAGTTTGAATGATGATGATCAAACTTCTCTTGTACCAGAATTGTATGACATGAAGAGGCAAGAGAAAGAATCACCATCTGAGTTTTTCTTGAGGTTTTTAGGTGCTTTAATACAAATTCCTAGAAGTCATAGACCTAATGACTATGAATGCATTGATTTATTTTGTGAACTTTATGAACCAGGGTTAAGTGCTTTGCCAGAAGAATTGAAACCTGCTAATTTGGTCCAAGTCATTAAGTGGATAGAGATTGCAAAATCAGCCAAGAATGTACCTACACAAAATGAAGACAATGCTTTCCCTTTTGAAGAAAGTTGGATAACTGTAGAGGAATTTGAGGGGAAAAATGATGCAGGATTGTGTGAGACACCCATTGTGTTTCCTAATCTTGATTGTAATACTCATGTCACTGAGATTTTGTTACAGGCCAGTGATTGTGATTTCATAAGTAGTGATTGCAGTACTGAGGATGGAACTAAGCCTTTCTTTTTACCAGAGTTGTATGGTAATGTAGAACCTCATGTTCTTACTTGTTTCCAAGTGAAGGAACAATTTTCAAATGATAAAATATTTAGAGTATACTCCAGGTATACTGGCAATGGAACAAGCCTATTGTATAAATGTTGAGGAATTTGAGGACAATTGAAGTGTGTGATCAAAAGAATAGTACCAGAGACAACCAACATATTGATGAAAATATTGGTACTATTGTTTTTCCTGACTGCTTATGTGAGGTTGAGATGAATGTGTTGTTACCTTCTGACATTGATATTGCTGGTGAAAATTTCTTAGCTTATAATGAAGGTGACATTGATATTGCTGGTGAAAATTTCTCAGCTTATAATGAAGGTGACATTGATATTGCTGGTGAAAAGTTCTCAACTTATAATGAAGGTGACATTGATATTGCTGGTGAAAAGTTTTTAGCTTGTGCCAAAATTTTCACTTATAAATTAACACATACAGTAGGTAGTGTTGAGTACAAGGAGGCCAGTGCATATTGCTCTTTCTCTTTTGACCAGTTTGAAATTGATGTATTTGACTCTATCTTTGAGGGTTTTCATTTGAGAATAAATGAAGAAGTACAAGGAAAGATGTATATTGAGAGGCCTGAAATGAATGTGTTTACACATTTCCTAGAGAATGATGTAGCTAGTATTGCTTACATTTGTAATGCCAGGATGTATTCCAAATTGATAGTTCATTCAAATGCTGGCAACTGAACCTATGTGGGAAATCCCAGGGTTGGGATTCCCCTAGTTATGTATCATCTTTGTTGAGCAATGGAAGTATGGATAACATGCACACAGTTTTATATGAAAATTTTCAGTTTGATGTGCAAACTAATGATGATACCAGAATGTGTAATATTGTAGACCAGATAAGTTATGAATGTTTCCACTTCTCATCTCAGTTAGGCCAATATTCTATGAGTTATGACCAGGGGCAGAGTAAGGTAAAATGTTATCATGGTCATATGTTGCTTTTAAAGTTTTGGAATAGGGCACTAACTAAATTGGTGTAGGGGAGTATAAATAAACTTTATGATACTTCTAGGCATATTGATTACCCTATTATTTTTAAAGCATCAAAAAGTAAATGCTGTAGACCTTGTTTACTTCAAGTAACATAAAATTTTGTTTTTGACAGAGGTAAACTTTGATTTTTCTTATTTGGTGGCCTGGGGCCACCAAGTCAGCATGCACAAGTCCAATTGACAAAGCATGGTGAAATATCTGTCAAGGCACTTGTGTAATGTAGTGATCAGGTATGTGAAACCAGAGATTCTGGATTCTTGCTATGCCCACAGGGGGCATACATCCCCAGTCAGAGCCACTGATGGGACTTATTTTTCAAAGGAGGGAGGCTGGGGTTTTAGGGTTTAAAGTTACCCATGGTGATATGAATTATCAAATTCTGAATCCCTCATGTTATGTTTGAAAGGTGACTTGCTACCGAAGGTAGCCGGTCACTTAAGTGATCTGGTTAAGCCTTTCCTCTGTGCTCTTACCTGTTAGAAACCCTAGATCAGACATGCAAACCTAAACACCTTCCACAAAAGAGAAAACATAAAAAAGCGGAGCTTTGCATGTCAATGTACAAAATGATATATTCAGGAATTCAAAGATTACAATGAGATGATTTGCTTTATAAAAGAAAAGTATGCAACCCTAATGTTGACCTAAAAATAGCTCAACTAAATAAAGCTTACTTATTAATTAAGTAAACTAATTATTACCTAAGCAAAACCTAAGTAAAGTTATGCAAGTGTAATTAAATATTAATTACACTAACACCCCCCCATAAGTGCAACTTAGGGAGACTAAATAAGCATGCACCTAATACTAAGATGAATGCAAGAAAGCATGAATGGGCCCCGACAACAAGGCCTGATCAGGTACCCATGTACAAATGCAATAATGAGGTAGAGAGGGAAAACCTAGATCAGACATGCAAACCTAAACACCTTCCACATAAGAGAAAACATAAAAAAGCAGAGCTTTGCATGCGAATGTGCAAAATGATATATTCAGAAATTCAAAGATTACAATGAGATGATTTGCTTTATAAAAGCAAAGTATGCAACCCTAATGTTGACCTAAAAATAGCTCAACTAAATAAAGCTTACTTATTAATTAAGTAAACTAATTATTACCTAAGCAAAACCTAAGTAAAGTTATGCAAGTGTAATTAAATATTAATTACACTAACACCCCCCTGATAAGTGCAACTTAGGGAGACTAAATAAGCATGCACCTAATACTAAGATGAATGCAAGAAAGCATGAATGGGTCGTGGCAACAAGGCCTGATCAGGTACCCATGTACAAATGCAATAATGAGGTAGAGAGGGAAAACCCAGTGGGACAACCCCCCCTACAATGAGATAACTGCTGCAAAGAAGCATTGGAAGAACTCTGTAGAGTAACACTGGAACCGCAATCTAGCAAGCAAGGAAAGATACTTCTATCTACAAGAAACCATATCGGAATCATAATAATATGACAGCAGACCCGATGCCACGGAACACTCGAAAACACCAAACTGGAACAACCTTGGAATCCATAGAGCAACAGTAGATGATATGATGATGACAGAATCTGGAAGCCGTTAATCTCGATGCCGATGCCAAACTAAGACTGAAACTCTTCCATGGGAAAAAGTACCATATAGACTAGGGAACAATAACCACAAATTTAGTGGCCCTCAAACTGAGATGGATCCGATGCGGATCACTAACCATAGGCTCTCAATCTAAAGTGTGAACCAAAATGAATCTGGTATGTGTCAAGCTAAGACAAAAATATGGCCAAAAGAAACTAAGAAACCAGATTACAACCCATGCAAGTTGCCATCAAACATGATGAAGATTATTATGCAAGAAACCCCCCCGATGGAACTTTATATCAGTTCATTTATTACAATCCCTAATGACTGCGAAAGGAGAGAATGTCTAACATGCATAAAAAATAAATGAAAAAATACCTTATATCTGTGTAGAGGACTGAATCGGCTTTCCAATGCCGCAAGAATGGCGAAAAAAGGATCACCGAGTCAAAAGATATGCCCTCTAGAGTGAAAAATAGAAGTTCTGAGTTCAAGGAACTACAAAATAAATTTGGTGTATAATCAGAAAAAATAACCTATACTAACAGAACATGCTCGGAACCATCTTTCCAATGATATTTTGTTTGTGAAAAACTGACTCCGTACGCAAAAGTTATGCCCGATTTGGTGAAAGTGCTCCAGAATGGCCTATAAGGCCTGTAGGCAGCCCAAGGGGCTAAAAAAAAATCGACCCTTGGTCCTGCATGCGACCAGGGGCTGGCGGACAAGGGGCTGGGGCGGAGTCCCTAGTTCTCCATACGACCGGAAAAGTGCTATAGGAAGTGGCTGGGGGCTGGGCGCATAGCGCCCGGTCCCCCATGTGACCACGACTTGTTCATAGGAGCCCGCGGGGGTTGAGGCGAGGGGAGCGACGGATGGAGGGGGAGCCACCGGCGGCGGCGGCTGTTGGGTGGCCGCCCGGTGGTGCAGTGGTGACGGATCACTTCAGAACTAGAGGCGGTGGTGCAGTCCCCAAAAAACTTCATTTTTTTGTGTTTTTTTCAAAAAATGTGCCTCGGGATGCTTGCCAGGGAGGCCATATGGCTTCCCTGGCAAATTTTTTTTGCCTTCTGGATCAACTTCACCAAAATCGATGAAACGAAAGGCGATCTTAGGGTTTTTGGCCACTACGAATGCAATGGTGACCTCCGTTTCTACTCAAAATGCTTAAAAAAAAGGCGACCTCCAGAGCTTGCAAAAAAATACCAAAACTGAAACCCTCACAGATCTGGAAAATCATGACCAAAATCTGCAAAATAAAAGCCAAACCTGACTTTTTCTAGCACTCTGAATCCAATGGTGAGGCCCGATATGATCCAAAACACTGCGTAGATGAGGTCAAGGCATGAAATCCTCGAGGAACCCCGAACGAACTCTGCAATGAATTTCTCCAGAATTTGAGAAGGGGTTGCATGTCAAGGCTCTGATACCATGTTAGAAACCCTAGATCAGACATGGAAACCTAAACACCTTCCACAGAAGAGAAAACATAAAAAAGCAGAGCTTTGCATGCGAATGTGCAAAATGATATATTCAGGAATTCAAAGATTACAATGAGATGATTTACTTTATAAAAGTAAAGTATGCAACCCTAATGTTGACCTAAAAACAACTCAACTAAATAAAGCCTACTTATTAATTAAGTAAACTAATTATTACCTAAGCAAAACCTAAGTAAATTTATGCAAGTGTAATTAAATATTAATTACACTAACATTACCGACCCCTTTCACCCAGCTTGCTGGTCTCTTTTTGCCACCTAGGCTTCAACATTTATATCGTCGAAGGCTGTACCGACCAATCCCACCTGAATATTCTACATGTCCATACATGTTGTTTGGCTAACCGTCTGATCACAAGTTTTGATCTGGACCGTTTCTCGCAAACCTCGTAGGTTTTCCTGCTAATGTCACTAAAGTAGTGTGAGGTTTGTAAAATGCTGCCATCTGGCATGTACGGAGGGGCGGGGTCTTTTCCCAAGGTGCCAACAATGACAAGTGGTCGTCTTTTCACCAACGAAGGGATTTAATTATGGGGTTAATAATAATTTTGCCTTGCAGACCTCGCACGAGCAAAGTAAATGTCTCTAAAGTACTGCGAGGTCTATGAAGAGGTGACACGTTGCCTGGTTCTTGAAGCGACAAGGCTAAGTGGGACCTACTATCTGGTTGCGACCTCCCGTTTTCGTGGGTTATGATTGGCTGTGGTTTTTCCAGGACACTGATGTGGATTTTCAATTCTTGATTGACTCAATCTGAGTCGTCTGACTTGCCAGGTCCGTTCTACATCAACGGTGCAGTTTCAAAGAATTACTGATCATCCGTGTGACGAGCTTTCACGCTCTGAAACTTATTTTATTAATGGCTTGGGTTATTCCTAAGGATTTTCTCCTAATTTTCTCTAGCGTGCGAATGATGCCCTCCTAATAGAAACAATTATGGTGGCTATGTCAGCCAGTTATGGCTCAAATACTTGTATTGCAAAAATGAAATTAATATCCCTCACACCAATTCACTCTATAAATGCTTGCTAAAGTTACCCAGTGTTATCATTGCATTTTAGAATTTTTTTGTTTGCAGGTGGTGGCTATTCTCCTATATTCTGTGAAGCTATTTCTTGAATGGATAAATCTATAGGGCGCATGAGTGCTAGAGTAGGTGCCAGGAGGTCATTGGTTGAGAAGGAGCAACCTGCTCCCAAAACACCTGAAGTCGCTACTACAACTGCTGGAAAAAGGATGGAGCGTTGCACATCCCCTGTTCTAATTTCATCAGATTCTGATGGCAACAGGTCCAAAACAGACTCGGATTACCAGTGTTACCTAGTAGCCTTGACTAAGCTCATGGGAGTGAACGAGGAGGTCCTTGCAGTCGAACCAATAACTGCAGTGGCTCCGTGCCAAGTTGCTGGGTGTTGTGCTGATGTGGCTGGAGGGAAGAAGGTGGTTCCACCTTTAATTGAGGAAAGAACCAGAAGTGGTCACTTGTACTGAGGCCGTGTGTCAACTTAGTGTTTGTTGGTGTTGGGTTTGCTAGTCGTGGGCGATGATTTTCCCGGTGTTTCATCTTGTTAATGTGGACGTGCGTGTGCCTGGCACTCTTTTTTGTGTTTCTCCGACTGGTTACTGTGTAACCAGTTTTTGATTCCTCGGATCATGGACTTTTCTATCCAATGATGAGGAATGTGAATTCGAATTTCATTCTAAATGAAATTCAATTTTGGAATTAACAATGTAGCCTAATGCTTTGTTGCTCTCTTGTCTTATAAAGGAGATTTCATGGCTCATTTTTATGGTAGAATTTTGGATCCTGAAAGTTCTGAATATATGTACAATTAGTTCTTTTTACTGTAGTTCTCTTAAAGGTTTTTAGTTAATGTATTTTTCTGGTAAGTTTTCTATGAAGCAAGCAAGCCTTGCTAATGTAATTATGGATATTCAAGCAATAAATGATAATCATTTTGAAACAATTTCTCTCCTAATTGTGTGTCATAAGTTGTGAATGAGCCTATCAATAATATCTTCATTCAATTTCAATGGTATATTTGAATGTGTTCTTCATTTCCCTGCTTTAGCTCAATGAGTTTATGAAATTACTTGAAAATGAGTTATAGATTTATGATTATACATTGAGGATTGCTAAGGAGTTTAAAAAAAAAAATTAAAATTAGCATGATGTAAAGCATTATGGTGATATGTCTACAATATCTAGATTACGCTTTGTATGACTCATGCCCAATGGATGAGGCACTGGCTATTTTCTTCAAGATTACTATAGCACTGTAATTCTAAACATTGTGGTCTAAGAGCTGAACACAACAAAATATTAAACCCTATTTCTCTATGAGAGGCAAATATTACATTGAAGTCTTCAATCCCATTGCTCTAAGATACCTATTATTATTCTTTGGTCTGCCAATACCAAGAATAATTACTATCTCATTGCGTGTGTAGGGATTGTAATCTGTAAGAAGAAGTGCTCTTACCAGTCATAGAACATTCTTATGAACACATTTAGGTTTACCCACCTTGGTCTCAGAGAGCCAAAAGTGTAGGAGATGTCAGTCTTTGACTGGATCTCATTAGTTGGCAACTAGCCTTTGTGGTTCTTTATAATGGAGGTTGGTTACCTCTTAGAGAATTGCAAATCCTATGTTGGAAAAAACACCAACACCATCTACCCTCTACCCTCAATTCTCAACCCTCAACCCTTAAACCCTAATCTCTCAACCCATATACCCTCTACCCTATACATTGGACCCTCAACTCTAATCCCTCAACCCTATATCCTCAACCCTCTACCCTCAACCTTAAACCCTCAACCCTCAATCCTTAAATCCTGTACTCTTAAACCCTCTACCCTATACATTAAACCCTCAACCCTCAATTCTCAACCATCAACCCTTAAGCCCTCAACCCTTAAACCCTAAAACCTCAACCCCTCTACCCTCTACCCTATACATTGGACCCTCAACCCTACTCCTTCAACCATATACCCTCAAACCTATACCCTCAACCCTTAACCCTCAACCCTAAACCCTTAAACCCTAAATACAAACATGTGATAGAACATGCATCTATGTGATTTTTATAATATTATAAATAATGTTTTATTTGTTAGTTTGTTTTCTTTATTGGTGGCTTTATAGCTGTGGCAACAAGAGGTAGTATGGAGACACTGTGTCCTGTCCTACAATGAGTTTACATGACCAGAGCCTCAACCTATAAAGATACCCTAAAGAATTTCATTGAAGGCTATAAAGAAGGTATAGCAGAAAGAATGCAAGGCTGTAAAGAAGGTATCAATAATTTAGCCAAAGAAGAGAAGAAAGAAGAGAAATGAGTGCCATGGGACATATGTTTGGAGAGTAGAAATGATTTCCTATTATAGATAGTTCTACATATTTTTGAGTCTTCATGCTTTGAAACATTTTTGAGTGTGAATGTCTTACAGAAGAGATTGGGTTATTCATTGATGCATACTTGTAATTGAAGTTTAATACTAGATTACAGAGAGGGACACAAAGCAATGCCAATTACCATCAAACAAGTTTATCACTGTGATGTATGTTCAATGGAATTGGCACAAATAATTTGTTAGAATGTGTAGTTGATTGTTAAAAATCATGTCTTCATTACTCAAAATGTAAACTTTCTCTTGTTCATAGTTTAATAATTGACATATGGCAGAGGCTTCACTAAAAAATCTCAAGTTCATGGATTCACAACAATTGTTTTTTTGATGTTTTGAATGAAATATCATAAAAATTTGGTATTCTATTCACACTTCTTAGAAGTAAACAATCAATTCAATTTCAACACAAAATGTCAATCTTACATCACAACATGCTGGAAAATGGGAAACAATGAACTATTTAGTTAGTTTGTTGTTTATTCTCAACAGTAATTCTATAGTGAAAGCAGACAGTTGTTATTCAGAACTACATAGAGTAAATTTCGGTTTCCCTAGTTGAGTTGTTGCTACCTCTATCAATGACGAAACTGGATGTTAGGGGTTCAATTAATGATAAATTTAGCGTTTCCACTCCAACGACATTTTTGACATGTACACTTTTATCCATCGGATTTAATTTGACGTTCATGTGTAACAGACGATAAGGTGTTTGATGTCTTCAACTGCTTCTAGAGATAGCGGTCTTCATCATACGCTCAATTGCAGTACTGCTTTGTTGTTAGTGGTATGCTCAATTTCATTTCAAACTCAAACTTATTTGTATGCCTTGGAATTCATACATAATAGTCTTTATCATAAGCCAAATTTCTATACTACTTTGGTTGGTACAATAAGATAGTGACAATTTTCTTGATGTTTTATTTTATGATGAATTCCAAAATGATCTCTAATGTTAGTGTAAATATTTTTACACAATTGTATTAGAAAAATATTTACAAATTCACAAATATGGATTGATATGGATTGTAAAAATCCATTACTTCTAGCGTCCATTGTATAGTCTTCAACTGTATGCAAGTAAACATTTGTGCTTTGGATCCTTAAGTTTAAAATGTGTGTGGTATTTAATATTTTATTATATAATATTTTTTGTGACTTTGTTGTTAGTAGAAAATCATTCACATATAGATTAGTTCATTACCAACCACTGTACATGTTGCAAGAGATATTTAGATTATAGGCTATGAATTCGGTATGTCTAAATCTATGGTAAATGTATACTGCCAAAGAGTCATATTTTAGGGGGAAAATTCTCTCATTTTCTATCATACTCACCCTTTTGGATATGTTTGAAGGCTTTTTCAAGGAAGTGCCATTAATGACCACTAAATCTGGGGAAGGAATTCTAACATGCTCCAATGGAAACTTACATTTCAAAACAAGTTACAAATGAATAGACTGAATTCATGTCAAGTATTTTGAAGAAATGGTAGATATTTTTTAATTTACAATTCACATCCAAATAATCATGGGAGAGGCACAGTTTTGAGTGATTATGTTCTTTCTTTTAATAATAATACATTTGGAGTTCTAAAGGATAGCTTACTTTCCTTCTATCAAGTTATCATCTAAAGCTACACTTTGACCATGTATTAATCGGCTACAAGATGTTTTGGTACTACTGGTGTTGTTGCTAACTGTCTAGCTCTTTGTGAATGGCTTTCCTCCCACTCACCATTTCCAGCAATATGACTCCAAAAGAAAAATATATGCCTTCTTTGCGATTCATTATGTTTGTGTATACTTAGGTGCAAGATACCTATCATGGAAATACCATGATTACTAATATTGCCTTCCTCTGACATTAAACTGCCCATGATACCTCCCAAACATGGGATACAAATTTAATGTAATAAATATTAGGAAATTTTGGTCATGCTATTGCTATGAAGGATATAAAATTCATTTTTTTAATCTTGGTTCGGAGGATCTAACATCAAGAATTTTGTAAATTACCCTAACGTTCCAAGTATGTGTGTTTCTTCTCTGATTGACTATCTATTTGAGATCTTGCAAGAGATTCTATATTCACCAGTCCTAGGAGATCCTCACATGTGTCAAAAATGCCAAGAACCAATCCATAGCTCACGACTCAAAGCACAGAGCAGATTTCTCACAAAACAAGTTGAAGAGGCACTCTTTACATTTCCTCCACTAAAAAAACTTGATCCCCATGTACATAGGGTGTGAGTGTCCTTGCAAATATATGATCTTTCCTTGTAGATTGAGATTGAGTTGGTAAAAGTTTCCTATAGCTATTATTTTCCTTGCATATGAGATAGCATGACTGTGATAGAATTATGTAAAGAGCGAAAGTCTTTAATCCCAAATAATCTTATAATTCCTTTAATAAGTTCATTTCCATTCTTTAAATATCGTAACTCCATTCATTAAACTTTATTTAATCCAAATGATTCCAAATTATCGACTTAAAGTATACAATAAGATTCATAATACATCCAATTACATTCACAAATGTGTGTCATCTTACACGACATCAATAATAATACAAAAACATTGTAAAAGAAATTTATAATTCAAGACTTAGGCATTATGTCGCCTTAAGTTCTACAATAATTATATAGTAATGAAATATAATAGATATATGAAGAAGTCTTCATTTGATATTCAATCCAATAGCTTATCTTCAGTCATGAAGATGAGAACAAGGTTCAGGCGCTTTTTCTACCCAACCTCGAAGCTTATGCTTCCCCAGAATTACTTAGTCATTCAAAGAATACCCGACCCTGAACGAATCACTTAGCAAAAAGCAGTCGACAAGCAAGATGGAATCTGGTGTGTGCCTAGTATAACTAGTAAATCCACAAGCATTTTCATTTTTCTAATTCATTTAAGAAACAAGCAAGTTCGATACTAGGATATGGTAGAGAGTTAATTTCATTCCATCTATTTCAATGGTCCTTAAGCTACTTGGCCAAGTAAAATTTCATGCACGACAAATAATAGTAGTTTTGGAAAAGCAAAACCATGCTCTCTATAAACCCATATTCGACACCCGTCCTGGAAGGTAACTTTCCAAACACATGACATGCACATTCAATTATCAAGCATGCATGGTTCCATTCAAATAAATAAAATATATTTCACAAACACATGAACTGCAATTTCATTTTCAAGAAAACATGGTTTTTAATACAATAATTTCACAGTTTTAAATCTTAAATAACATTAAGTTCATATTTAAAATAAAATAATAAAATAAATTAAATTTAAAGGTGTATCTCAAGTATGTAATCTAAGTACATATTTTAACAATTGTAAATGAGCACACATTCTTTCAGTTCATTTACTCATATAATTTATCTGCACTTCAAAATAATCATTTTCTAATTCGTTTCGTTTCAAATTAATTTATATTTTTAATTCTATTTCCTTTTCTTTTCTGTTTTTTTTTTATATTTCTCTAAACTGTTATCTTTTCAAAAACGTAAACACCTCATATTTACTTTTTTTTCCAAGCAATTTTAGTTTCATTTCAAGAGAATTATCAAATTTCATTCTTACTTTTCAAGCATAAATCTTTACACAAAATTATTTAATTTTATCATTCTCGAAAAACATTCAACAATTTTATTTAAATAAAAACACTATCTTTTATCAATTGATGAGCTAAAGGGGCTCTATAAGGAATGGTTCATAAGGCACAACACTTGTTGAAGGTTTTGCAAATGGGGTAGCAAGCTAAGTGGGCTTAACCTTTGGGGAAACTCCATGGTTAAGCGCGCTTGAGCTGGAGCAGTACTGGGATGGGTGACCTCCTGGGATGGACCAATGCTTCACCTCTGTGAGCATCACCTAGATGCAATGAGTGTTAAGTGGACCATTCATTATCACGAGAGATGGGTTCTTGTGAACCACTACTCATGAATCATGGTTCAATGAGTTTGACTCGAAAAACTACACGGTTGAATCTTGATAGCAATATCATAACTATCTTTTATGTTTCTTTTCTGGTAATTTCCAATTTTTTGTTTGTACAAATAATGATTATAATTTTCTGTTGGATTTTTTTTGTATCTAAAAACGTATAGTTTTCTATGTGCATCTCTTCAAATATGCAAAAATAGAATTTACTAAACAACAAAATCTACTGTCTCTTGATTGTTTTCTGTTCAAGCTTGTTCTATAGTTTTTTTAATAAAAACAATGATAATTTTCAATATTTTAAATACAAGAATAAAAGAAAATGATTCAAATTAAACATACTATGATCATGAATTTGGTAAATAATGCTTTTTTTTTATTCTACTTGGTAATTTCTTGAATCTGGTTGGTTTTGTGTTTCCTATTGTTTTGACTGTCTTTTATCTGTATTCTTTTTCTGGCTATGCCTTCTTCCTTTCTTCCCTGCTGCCTTCTTCCCTTCTCTTCACATGCATATGGGACTGAGCAAAATCCAAAATAAAAAGAACTTGAACAGTTTTAAGTTCTCCCTCCTACTGGCTGCGCCTGGGAGATGGTGAATGAAAATAAAATCAAAACTAACTATTGCTCTATCCACACTTTCCCCTCTTCTGCTGGCCTAGGCGTGCCTATTCTCTTTCTCACGTTTGAGGGAGATCAGTAGTATAAGATATTAGATCAGATCAACTCTCCTTCTAGCCGCACATCTTGGTAGACAAGCCTTCAAAATGCAATTCGAAATTGTAACTTAAAAAAAACTTTTCTTCAGCCTGGTCGTGCCCTGTGATCTCCTACTCCATGAGTATGCGGAGATGCCTTAATAAGGTTTTTAAATAAAAAATAAATCACTCTCCCTTCCCACGCATATCTTGGAGTAGCAGCCTCTAGATAAAAATAAATACAAACTCTCTCTCCTCTCAACTCTTTTCACATGAGAATCCAATAAAACAGTCTGAAAAAAAGATAAAAATCATTTATGTTTTCTGCCTACTTCCAAAAACGAATTTCTCTTCCCTTAATTTTTTTTTGAATTTCTTCTCCTCCCTCTCATGCAAAATGGTGGAGTTTTTTCTTATTATTAGATCCACTATTTTAGTTTTGATCTCCAGCCAAATGGCTAGAACTCCAAGTTTTATTTTTGTGATTGCATGCAAAATTGATTGCAAGATATTTTCTTTCAAATTGTAAACTACTGTTTTGTTTTCAATTCCCATTTTAAACATATTTCTATTTTCTAATTTGTTTCCAATAACTTAATTTAATATTTATCTATTTCTTCAAACATAGAATTCAACACATGGTTATCCTTTAATATTTATATTTTCACAATTAAAGGTTTATTCCCATAGTTTAAAAATAATAAAGCATTATTATTTTCAACTAATAATAAAATATGTACATAAAGAAGTAATTCTTCGAATAAAAATCATTTTCCTCACAAAAATAATCAAATTGCCATTTTAAAAAAAAAATTCTTTTTCACAATTACTTTCATTAAATACTAAATTTAATATAAATATCTATTTATTTTTAAACATTTCTTTCTACTTTCATTTATTATTTGCGAAAATAACAAATAAACCAATAACCCAAAAATTACATTTTTATTTTCTTTCCACGAAATAACATAATATACTCAAATTGAGAAACAATCAATCTTTCCATTTCAAAAAGAAAACATATTCATCTTCACATAAATTTGAGCAATCAGACATATTTATTAAAAATTTCCAAACATAATCATCACGAAAATGCATTTTAATGACTGAGTGGTGTGTGAGATTACATCATCCTCATTAACGTCTAATGGCTAAATTGACTCTACCTGAAAAATGTTCTCACCTTCATTCTTGTTCACCTGTTCCTGCGTTCACTTGCACTCAAATTCTCATCAACAATGGCAATCCCCGAATTCCATAATAATGAATTCAAAATCATTTCATTTGCATTTAAATTTCAATTTAATTTATATAATCATCCAACATAAACATGCAAATCTCAAGATTTATATTTGCAATTAAATAATTGATAAAAGTCAGTACATGACATCCTTCCCCTCTTGGAAGAGACATCGTCTCGATGTCTTATTAATCAATCAATAAGCATAGTATCTCAATTAGTAAAACAGTATCTCAATCATAATGATATAATATCTAACATCATAGTTCTTAAAATATAAGCATAAGCAATCCATAGTAGCATCCATGCTATCCAAGTTCACAACATGTGAATAAAAAACTAGAGTATCAAGTATCTCATGCATTAAGCAAATACTACTCTAAGAAAACAAAAGTTGAAAATGACGATCAATCGTCACAAAATCCTCCCATGTAGCACTACCCTCAGTATACTGGTCCCATTGGACCTTGTACTGAGTACTATCCCAGTTAACGCTAGTCTATAAGCAACTGGATTCATGACTTCTAGTACATCAAAGGGTCCCGCAAATGTTGGAGCCAATGTTGATGATTTCCCAAAATACGTAAGATTTACAAAACATTCATCCTATCAGTAATCTTGTCCTTTCTAGACCTTGCTTCAAGTGTCCTTACTATCACCTAGGGAAATTTTGTATGCTTCACACATACTTACTATCCCAAAGAGCTTTATTCCATAAATACATCCAATATATAATAATAGCTATACTTAGTGATCGGAATTGATTGGTCCATGAAGTTATCCTTAGTATAACCCAAATGGAAGAGGAATGTCGATGTATTGTAAACTACATCGTGGGTCCAATCCTTTTCCTTTGTATTTACACTTTTAGACAACTCATAAACCGAGTCCATCCACCACTTACACATTCATTATCGTTACCAAAAAGTACTTTCCCTGATTACTTGTCTATCTCGAGCATAACCTTGCTCCTAGACATGTGTCAATTTTGATACTGCTCCACACTTAAGCTTTGTTATGAATTAAGTTTCATCGATCACTTCTATCTATTATTCCTTTTTAACATTTTATCAAGTCTATGATTATATCCAATCCTCTTTTAGCTTTAATAGAGTTTCCTTTCTTTCCATATAATGGTCCGAACTTCTATTTTAGAAGTTTACAAATCATTCTAGATTTAGTCCACCATTTTACTTATTTGACTAAAATATTATAATGCACATTTATTCAAATGAATGTCTCATGGTATGATTTTGGTTTACACAACCCTATCATTATTTTCCAAACTGAAATAACCTTTCAGGTTTACTAAGCAACTACTTACCCACAATATATTGTTTAGGACGAAAATCCTATAAGTCGTGTTTCCAAAAACTGTTGGTTTCTTTGACGAGTCTATCCACTAGAACATTATGTTAATTCTACTAAAATTGACAAATCAATTTGTCTTGTGTTTTACCATTTTCCTTTTAGAATCTCAAGTGAGTTACATGTCCTACCAATGATGACTTCTGTTCTTCATTTCCTGGCATACTAGACATTACCTTGCTACATTCCGTGCAACTTCTTACTCTAATCTTTTTCCAAATGATAGTGGATCCTTATCCGAGAATTCCCTTTGTCATTCCAATGTCCTAACTTTGACATTATTTTCCTCGTTCCATTCTCGAATCTTTCAAATTTTGGACACATAGGTTCTTTTATATCCAACAATAGTCTATCCTTTGAGTAAGTGATAACCTATTTTGATCTTACACTATTATTAATCTTCATGTAAATGGTTATAGGTTTCGCAGAGATAATTCCCATTAATCTCAGGACATACATACCGTGGATTTTATTTTGTCCTTGGATTTTTTTCAAAGATACAATTCATCTTTTAACTCAATCTAATTTCCTTGATTTAATTTGATACTAATTTTTGAGTATTAATCCTCGTTCAATCACGTTGATCTCTAGATAATAATAAATTTAATTGCATATCTTATCATAAAACATGAACATTTAACTCCATGATTTCTTAATTATATGAGAGTCTCAACTTCAATATATCCATTTTGAGCACAAGTAACAATTCTCATGTTCTTCTCCGTAAGATTTTCAGCATTTCTTGTTAAGTGAAAAATTCTATGATGTTCTATCATGACAATAGATGCTTCCTTTTGAAACTGTTTCTCTTTTAACATAAGAGCTACTTAAAATAAAGTCTTGTCAATAATATGACTTCCTTTAACTTACTAGGAATCCCTCCTATGCTTCTATCCTTATAGAGTTTCATTTTCTCCAAAGATATTCAATCGCATGGGAAAATCTTAAACCAAAAATTCCCTTCCAATTCTTAGGATGGAATCCTTAATTTTTGATTAGTCTGATTGTTTATAGATTTACCCACTCTATATGGCTATATTCAAGACCCAATGTACAACTCTTTCAAATTTATTTCCTACTTATAGGTGTTAAAGAGTAATCCAGTACATAATCCAACTTAATAGGTTAGTCTCATCATAAGGTCTCTCTCTTTATTGATTGAACTTCTTGTCCCAAATAGGTTATCTTTAGCCCAAGGTTTCATTCAAGACTAAGGTAGTGATTAAGTGATTTAATCATTCTCATTAAGAGATTTTGGTGTGGTTCACATAACGTCATATCTTACTTTATTTTTCTCATAGAAATAACATCGTTATTTAAATTCTCTATATACAATATATAGGAGTATAGAGACACTTTCTTCCAATCACGAGTCTCTTAGATATTTCCTTGTCAATCCCATAGACAATGATCTTCCTTATCATGATCAAGTTATCTGCCTATCCTTTTTCTAAGGCATTGATAATAATATCCTTTGATCTTTAGATCAGATAATCATAAGGTATAAAGGTCATAGTTCTTAATCTTTCCATTTGTCCTTTTTCCCTTGTGGTCATAAAATGTATGACTTAGTTGTTCTTATGACTTGCAAAGAAGTCATAACCAATTTTTTACTGGGTGGGGTACTTAGCTTGAGTCAATGCACTCGCTTCCTTCCCCCCTTAGTGTTTCCACAAATTTCGTTCTTCTCACGTTGAACTTCTAGCAATTTACTTGATTCTTTGGAAAGGTTTTTTCATTCCTTCTAGTTGAATTTTCATTGCCTTCCCTTACCTCATGGCATACCTTAAATACACTTTTCTCAAGGTTAGATTTTTCATTGTTTTTTTTTTTTTAATCTCACAGATTCAGCATATAGGATCATTCAGTAGGAGATCCAATGAATACTCAACAACAAATAATATTCCATCTTCTTTCTAATATCCTTTTTAATGGAGAAATATCCATTCTCACAAACCTCTTTTATTAATGTACTTCTCAACCCAGAGTGTTTCTTTCCTTGCAACTTCTAGTGTCTTGACACATAGAGCCATGTTGTATTCCTAATCCCTCTTAGAACCATTATTCATAAGTTGTTTGATTCAAAAAACTTGAATAACCTCATTGGTTGTTTCCTCTGACCATTCTGGTCTTTTCTCAATTCCTCGGTACTAACTCTTTTCTAACAAGATCTTTATCTTAACACAAGAGTTTAAGTCATGAGTTCCCCAACCCTTGAGGATACTTCCTTCGTTCATATCCTACTTTGAACAATCTAGTTTATACTGACTTTGCTTACATAGATTCATAGTGTTTACATTAATCCAAGAGTTTCTGACTCTCTTACAATTGTAGGTTGCTACAATTCAATTTATCTCATTCCTACTCATTCTCTTTTTCTTAGAGTCATGTATGTACAGGATATTTTTCCTAACCTTCCTACATAACTTGATTCATAATCCTCTGCAATCCTAGGTTTTATCATAAGTTATTGGTTTAGGAATTCTGATTCTAGGGGCGAATCTTTAACTAGCCCCAATTTACACAAGTTACTAATGCTTACATCTTCCTTTTAACTTCCTTAAGTTCTTTTCTCTTGCCGTTTTGGCACAAGAACTTTTCAACCTTTATCTTCTGATAAGGTTTATGCATTATTGCGTAATGAGCTCATAGGTTTCAATGCAAAACCTGGTAGCTCTGATACCAAATGTAAAGAGCAAAAGTCTTTAATCCCAAATAATCTTATAATTCCTTTAATAAGTTCATTTCCATTCTTTAAATATTGTAACACTATTCATTAAACCTTATTTAATCCAAATGATTCCAAATTATCGACTTAAAGTATACAATAAGATTCATAATACATCCAATTACATTCAAAAATGTGTGCCATCTTACACGATATCAATAATAATACAAAAAAATTGTAAAAGAAATTTACAATTCAAGACTTAGGCATTCTGTCGCCTTAAGTTCTACAATAATTATACAATAATGAAATATAATATATATATGAAGAAGTCTTCATTTGATCTTCAAGCCAATAGCTTATCTTCAATCATGAAGACAAGAACAAGGTTCAGGCACTTTTTCCACCCAACCTCGAAGCTTACGCTTCCCCGGAATTCCTTAGTCATTCAAAGAATACCCGACCCTGCACAAATCGCTTAGCAAAAAGTAGTTGACAAGCAAGATGGAATCTGGTGCGTGCCTAGTATAACTAGTAAAGCCACAAGCATTTTCATTTTTCTAATTCATTTAAGAAACAAGCAAGTTTGATACTAGGATATGGTAGAGAGTTAATTTCATTCCATCTATTTCAATGGTCCTTAAGCTACTTGGCCAAGTAAAATTTCATGCACGACAAATAATAGTAGTTTTGGAAAAGCAAAACCACGCTCTCTATACACCCATATTCGGCACCCGTCCTAGAAGGTAACTTTCCAAACACATGACATGCACATTCAATTATCAAGCATGCATGGTTCCATTCAAATAAATAAAATATCTTTCACAAACACATGAACTTCACTTTCATTTAGATAAGAACAATCATAGAATGAGGGGGAGAATGGATCAATGACAGTCCCATATCGGTCCCATTTACAACCCCTTTCAAGATGATTCCCCAGCGCATCTACTCCCCTATACGACCTGCCAGGGAACCCCCTGGGATATGGCTGTTTACAAATTTCACATTACACCACACATGCCAGCAATTTGAAAACAAGGAGAAAGCCTCAAATCGAGTAACATAGGATCATAAACCAAAATTCCAATTAAAAAAATTTAAAAAAAAATTAAAAAAAAAAAAAAAAAAAAAAAAATCCCAAATAGGAACTATAAACTCAATAAAGATCAATTGTAGCTACATTGCAACACATTCAATCTTAAATCAAAAAGGAAATTTAAACAAGTCCTTTAGGCAAATCGGACTATAACAACCTTCAAATGGCTAAATAGCCTAATTAAATAAATTTAAAAATTCCACATTGCTGGCGCATAATAAAATAAAATATTCATCAAGAATTACAAATGATTCACATTGTAACAATAAAATCTGCACATTACAAGCACCATGTGACTTGATAAGACACCTAAGGGGAGGAGGGGAATGGTGGTTCTCTAACCACATAAGTATAATAGCATGCAATAACTAGTGGTCCCTGACCACAAAAATATGAATAGATGGTGGTCCCTGACCACATAAGTATGCATCACTGGTGGTCCCTAATCACATGAATATGAATAACTGGTGGTCCTTGACCACATAAATATGAATCAGTGGTGGTCCCTGACCACATGAATATGAATAACTGGTGATCCAAGTAATTCCATCCTTTACCCATGGGTTATAAACATCAAGGAATTGGTTTGCACTATGAACCAACAAGTGTGGCTCTCATATGTGGGGGAGCAAGCCATGATCAATGTCCATAGGAGGATTACAACGACTCGACATAGATCCTTTATCAGGATTAGGGACAATGCCCTGAGCTCGTAATTTCCCAATGGGAGAACATGTTCCTCTCAACCCCTTGTTTTACACTAGCTGGCATCTCACTCCCATAAGGGGGGAACCATACACTAGGGGTACACATTTAACATACAAATAAGACTAAAAAAATAATACATCATATTTCATTTACTAAAAACATTTACACACTTAACAAGTTTACATAAACTCACAACTAACTAGCTTACATAAAGGCCATAACAAAGGGTACACATAGGGAATCATACTAGACGTCCACCACCCTTATCCCAAGTCAGAACCCTGTATCTTGTACTTGAGGCACAACACATATACCGGTTTCCACTTCACATGCCATAACATCGTGCAACTTACGAAATTCAACATATCATAGAATAAAACCAATACGCTGACATAACCAATATTCACTTTGATTCTCAACTTAGAAAATATCTTCTCACATTGCATAAGTACAAGGTATTTCTAGATGATGCAAACTGTAGTCTAGGCATACTACTCTATTTTTGAAAAATTAACAAATACATGGTGCACCGCTCTTTCCATCTAAGTTAGTATTTGTCTTCACATATATGATTAAGATTGGTTCTCTATATTCATCCATACTATTATTTCTCTTTCATTCGGCTATGTTTGTTATGTTTACTGACATATCAATATGGGTAATTCCACTATAATATTCACAACATGTTAAAGAAGGTTTCCTACTTAATAGAGAATATAGTGATCTATTTTTGTTTGAAATATAACAATATGAAAAAGGAGAGAACACTCAATGCATAAAATACATGATAAATCACGGAATAGTAATTCTCACCCCATTGATATCTTTTTACAAATCTTGCATTTCACTATCTAATGTTGAATAATTTAATAATATGTTATAACCATCATTTTTACAACAAAATTTCCATCTAACCTCATAAAGATGCACAATGAGTAGAAGTCATAAAATTTTTATCTATAGGTTTAGGTTTTCTCCTTTAAATTTGGTGTAATTTTTTTTTCAAACAGTATGTATACTCAATGGTATAGAATGCACAACATTTGAAGAAAGTTTTGCTAGTCTAATTTGGTTTCTCTTATCTATATAGCTAACTTTGAAATCACCTAATATACTGTGAACACAATACATTACTCAATTTATCAATTCTCTAATTGATTATTCAATTCTCATGACATGCACACAACCTTCAAGGCCAATACCAATTCAATACATTATTACCTTCAATAAGACATGCATCCTTTCCTATTTTGGCATTAAATGCCTTTAATCCTTAACTATGTGCGAGGAAAGTAGTAATAAGTTGTGTCATTTATCTCTAAATTCATATTTGACAAGGTCTCTTCACAAGGATATTAAGCTTAATTACTAGAGGGAATTTATTAATACATTACCTAATTCAATTTTCACTAGTTATGACTTAGTTATAAATTTTGGCACATACTTACCTTTGTCTTGAGCTTTAGTACTATGTTCTTTTACTTGTTTTAGTATCCATATTAACTTTATTTAGTTTACCAGGTCATCATTTAAACGTGTTGAATTAGTCTTCTAGTTTCACTATTTTATTCAAGATGAAATATGGTTTTGACCACTTTTCTAAATTGGTCTTGCTAAATATTGGAAGGATTTGATCATTAGTTGAAGTCATTTTACATAACATTCTTACATACCAATCACAAGGTGATTCATTCATTGCTTCACAAGAACACGAATTAAGTATATATACACTATGTGTAATTTAAGGTTTTAGAGTGACAAGAAAGGCTTAGAAATACCATGGTCTAAGGCATACAAAGTATTATTCCATGGTTATCTTCAATCTACTACCAAATCATGAACGAGTCCTTGGACTTAGGTCCAATGATCTACACCTTAAAGGTTTGATTTAATTCTTTTTATAATATTTTAAATTCAAAATGTATGGGGTGCTCAAATTGCACATAACACAAAGTCAAGAAGTTTTATATTGTTTCGCTTATGTTGATTATTTGACGTAATCAACTTAAGGGGCTAGAGATATGAACTTATTTAATTTCAACCTTTAACACACTTATCCTTTTTGTGGTCCATATAATTATTTCCTTTTTTTTTGACTAGTGATAAGTTTTCAAAAGTATAGTTTTCATTCTTTATTTGTACTAATATCTCAATTACAAATAAAAAAAATAAAAAATAAAAAGTTGTACCCAACACTTGAACATAGCTCAAGGAGTTGCAATATCATTGTATTTAAAATTATGGTCATTTTTCTTTATTTTATTGAGTACAGTACTATCTTGTTTGGGTTAGATATACACAACTTGATTTTCGTTTATTATACGCCCTAAGCCTCATAGCATCTTCCTTACCAACCCATTCATTTTGCTAACATAAAGCAGTTTGCACATTTCATCACACACACAAAATACTTAATGCTCATGCTATTCCCAGAGTTCCCTAGAGTTGCAACCTAGGGCTCTGATACCAAGTGTAATGCCCATAATTTTGCACGAAGGGCAAAAACACAACCATCAATTTTTTTTATTTTTTAATTTTAAACTATTAATTAAACTAATTAACACTTGTTAAGTGTTTGATAAGTAACACCAAACATTGAACACCAAACATATGGATTGTGGAGATCTAATTACATTGAACACCAAACATGATAAGAGTTGTATGTCATGTCCGAAATGTTCAATAGAAAATGCAACATTTTTTTTTTATAAAATCTATTAATTGTGCTAAAACTCCCTAAGATTTTAAGGTATAACACTAACCACCTCCAATATGTTGCTAAAACTATTATCTTTAAAAGAAACCACTAATCCTATCACCAATACTAGATTTATAATTGGAGGTAAGGTTCATATCAAAATTGGTCTCAATATTAAGGTAATATGATAATTATCATCATCATTAAGTGTCCAATATCACTCTTACTATTTATATTTAATACTATTTTTATTTAAGTAAAATTGAAGATAGTATTATTAATTTTACTCTTAATACTAGCTTAATTACATAATTATTAATATTACCAATTATTTATTTATTTCTAATAACATCAAGATCATTATTCATGGGGTAATGTAAATTTACTATCATTAATAATAGTTTTACTATTAGTTTTACCATTTATTAATATTTTCTCCATTTACTATTACTATTAATTTTACCAACTAATAACCAAGTAATAGTCAAACCTTTAAACATAATCCACTTTACCCATGGATACATGATAGTATTGTTTACGCACTTTAAAAATAAACCTTACTACTATTCACATAATTAAATGCTTTTACCATTAAATTTTACTCTCAATTTTAATATCTCACTAGTGTAATTAACCATAGGAATATTAATTCTTATTTTCATCTCACATTCTTTAAAATGCTAGTATTGGTGTTAATTCTTTCTTAAACTTAAATTAAGATTTATTTCATTATAATAGATAACCTTAGTGATAGTATTGCATTCTGTTTAATGATAATAATAATTTGATATTCAATAATAATATTAATATATTAAGTTTAATCTTGGAATTATAATAATATTGATAATTTTGTCTTTGCCTTTATCATTATCATTATTGTATATTTACTTTAAAATTTATGAAAGCCTCATTGTAACAAGAGTAAATGTTATTTACTATCATTAATAATAATATTTCTCGAAATGATTAATATCCATGTAGTAACTAATAATACTCTTCTTATTTATTTTACCAATACTATTTTACTAATAATCAAGTTAAGATTTTGCTGTTGTTTTTATATTAGTATATCAGTTATCCCCATTTGTAACTGATTATTCTATTTTTCAAATATAGAGGTAATTATTTTATTACCATTTAACCTATCAAAGTATCCCTTAGAACCATTAATGGTAAGATCTCAATATCTATATTATTTTACCAATCTTATTTAATTTGGCCGGTAAGATAGTAAACAAATGAAGGCGATGCTCACCATTTAAATAGTATATGCATTGGTTTTGATAATAATTTATTTTTTTATTTTGTTGGCAGCCACCCGAGAACAGTGATTTAAATAGATATATAGTACCTAATTATAAATAGCAAAACAAAACTTAGGTAATGCTTAAAACACTTTAGATCGAATTATTATACTCAGTTAAAATGTTAATCTTAAACATTTTGGCTTTATTATTTTTTAATTTTATTTTGGTTGTTGTTTTCTTCAGTGAGTAGGCATGACGGCTGCATGGACAGAGGCAACTATTATTAACCATTACTATGCTGATTTTCCCACCTATAGACTTCAACACACAGCGTACTACATGAAGGCAGTGAATAATTAAAGCTCCTGACGTTAATGAAATTTACAGATAATGCTATTCCCTTCTAGGCGATGATATCTCTGATGATACTCAGCCAGCAAGCTACTAAAATTATTATTTTATTTTATTTCTTTGATGAATAAACAGATTTGCTCCGATTCCTTGAGCTAATATGACTATGTTAACACCCAAAAGTATTATTATTACTCACCAATCAATCCCATTGTTACAATAATTTTATTATTATAATCTAATATTAATATTAACAACGGAATAAGCAACAGTGTTTGGGCAAGACGGTAATACTTTCTGTTTGTTCCTTTACTTTAAATGCTCCACTTGAATTTAATCACTATTATGATGCCTGGGAATAAATAAAAGTACGACTGTACCTTTTATTGATTTGCCTAAGATTAATAGGGGAGCAGACTTAGAGTAAGTCAGGCGTTTACACAGTGGGACAGGCAGCAGCGCCCCCACTTGAAATTATTTTCAAGTTACAGACAGAGTATTTCAGGAACATATTTATTTTGAATCAGATGTACTCTTGGAAATCACAAACGAGAGATAGGGTTGGTTAATAAATTCAACCAAATCTCTGACTAGTTAATGGGTTGAGTTACCAACTTATGCTGGGATTGCATTTATTCGGCATGGGCCATTATCCTTGAAAGGCCATACCTGACACAGAGCGATGTCATTTTCAGACCCATATTTAACCATTATTGATGGCACTTGCCTCACGTTAGATATTACCTCACGTACTCCAGGCCACCAACCCTAACTTGCAATTAATATACCTATGGGAAGGATTGCGATTAATAAAATTTGAGCTCAAGAATCGGATAGATCTGGAGCCTAAAATATGTTTTCAAATCTAACTTAAGATTACATTGATGAGGCATGGAAGTGGCTATTGTAACATTTATTCTTCCAACTATTGCGTAGTCCTCTACAGCTGCAGAGGACAGACATCTCTTTGTAAATCATAATCTTGCTGCTGAATAGAGAATGATCATATATTTCGTTTGAATGAATCTTCCTACCTGCAAGGGTATACTTGAAATAGTGGAGGTAGCTTGACAGAAGGATGAGACGACGAGCTTACAAAGGAGAAAAGAGCTTGCTCCATCGTAAATGGTTGTTCTTACTAATCCCCTTGTATTTGTTGTGTTCAAACCCCTGTAGAAACCTTACTCCATCTCAACTAAGAGTAACAGCCTGAGTATTTTACTCTTGAGAACTTCTGCCATTTTGCAGGAATTAGATCTGCATTGCAACTAAATCTACTTACAGTAAATTAACACGAGGGTTTTTTTTGTTTGTTTGATTTCTTGTCACCAAATTTGAGATGCGCCAACACTCTAGTATTATTTCTGAGAATTTCATATATATTGCATTATGTGCTTAATGTCGAATTGCATAGGTATAAGAGTATTTTATTTGCTTCTAACGGAGAGGATATGTATCTATGTAGATATATATATTGAACCCTCTTTAGTATTTTTAGCTCTGACTTTAAGGAAGTCTTTTAGTTATGACTATTATAACAGCTGTTCAAATTTATCTCATACCCATTTTTATTTTATTTTTATGATTAGGGATTTAAATGTATTCAAATGTAAGGCAGATCAACGATTTATCATTCCTTATTGCAACTTTTAAGAAACGTATTTTTTTCCATGAGATATATTTTAAATAATGTATAATTATCAAGCAAAGGCCTTCTCCTATTTTAACATCTCTTTTGGATACACTCCTATCATTCCTATTTACAATGAGATAAAAGAAAAAGAAAACAAATGAAGAGATTGCATAAGAACCGCTTTCATGTATCTTTCTCCCTTAAACAAATGGTATATCTTTTAAAGTCATATTTCATTTTTGTACACAATTGAAATCACCAATTTTCCATATCACAAATAAATTTAAAGGAATACAATGGAGGACACACAACGGATTAAGGCTTGCTCTCCACCCTACCGTAATGGCGTCATGTAGCCTCATGGGCTCTAGCCATACCCCCGAGCAAGAAATTTTCTTAGCTCCAAATGATGAATGGAGTCTTTTTATATTTTTTTTTTACAAAGGATAGAAAATACATAGCATCCAACTTCTACATCTAGGTCCTCTACTCTTTGTTTCAACTATAATCCATACAACATATATCACATTCTTACAATAAATTAACAAAAGAGAAAATGGAAGTAAGAGAGAACTTATCTCTTTTTCTTTACATGAGGATTAAAATCTTTTAGATCCTTCCTCTCCAAACCAAGCCATCTTGATCACTATCTTCCCAAGGATGTGGACTTCTCTCATCTTCTCATTCTTTCTACCATCTCCACTAAAGTTCTCCAAGGGGAGAAGTGGGTAACACCCCACTCATTCTTCTCCTTCAAAATATATAGAAGTTTCAACTTGCAACTCTTGGATGGGGATGTGTGGGGTGTACTTTCCTTCATAAATGAGGGTCTTTTCCTTCTTAAATAAAATACATGCACTTGGACAACCCTTCCATCTTTTCATCCCATCTTCTTCTCAAAATTCGTCACTCTCCATTATGAGGGCTTTTCAGGGGTCAAATCATGTTGTAGGGGCACTATTGTATGTCCACTTGACCCCTACCACTATGGTATAGACCCTAGAGGGTTTATTTTTGCAACCTATCCCAAAATTTTGACCAACAACTCTCATTAAAAGCCCACTCAAGGTTCCATCCGAGTTTCAAACTTAGCTAGGGGTTTCCAAGACCTAATCCCCACTTACACTTCACATGAATCCCAACTAAATGCCCTCACACCCTTAGTCCTCCAATACATTAACTCCACCTGTTTCTAGGCCTCGAATGGGGTCAAATTTATATCCTCATGAAGTAGTCTTTTGATTCACTCTTGATGGTTCCCCTTTTTCATGCTAACATCGTTGCCTTCCTGCACATTACCAACGTGATCGTAAGTATCAATTCTATATTGAACACTAATCTGTTAGTTGAACATTCTAAGCTTTAACTATATAATAATCCATTTAGAATATAATTTGCATTCCACGGTATACGAGTGCAATCCACTTCCATGGTAATGAAAATAAAACATAATGTCAAAATGATATGCAAGAATATTGCCAAAAGATCACCTTATTTATTATCTACAATACATTTAATCATCAATTCAAGAAAAACATATAACAATTTGTGGTTGTATTAAGTACATACGGAGTAGGGCCTTACAATAAAATATTAGATCAGATCAACTCTCCTTCCAACCACGCATCCTGGTAGACAAGCGTTCAAAATGGAATTCAAAATTGTAACTTAAAACAAACTTTTCTTCAACCTGGCCGCGCCCTGTGATCTCTTATTCCATGAGTATGTGGAGATGCCTTAATAAGGTTTTTAAATAAAAAATAAATCACTCTCCCTTCCCATGCGTATCTTGGAGTAGCAGCCTCTAGATAAAAATAAATACAAACTCTCTCTCCTCTCAACTCTTTTCACATGAGAATCCAATAAAACAGTCTAAAAAAAGATAAAAATCATTTATGTTTTCTGCCTACTTTCAAAAACGGATTTCTTTTCCCTTATTTTTTTTTGAATTTCTTCTCCTCCCTCTCATGCAAAATGGTGGAGTTTTTTTTTATTATCAGATCCACTATTTCAGTTTTGATCTCCAGCCAAATGGCTAGAACTCCAAGTTTCATTTTTGTGATTGCATGCAAAATTGATTGCAAGATATTTGCTTTCAAATTGTAAACTGTTGTTTTGTTTTCAATTCTCATTTTAAATGTATTTCTGTTTTCTAATTTGTTTTCAATAACTTAATTTAATATTTATCTATTTCTTCAAACATATAATTCAACATAAGGTTATCCTTTAATATTTATATTTTCAAAATTAAAGGTTTATTCCCATAGTTTAAAAATAATAAAATCATTATTATTTTGAACTAATAATAAAATATTTACATAAAAAAGTAATTCTTCGAATAAAAATCATTTTCCTCACAAAAATAATCAAATTTCCACTTAAAACAAATATATTCTTTTTCGCAATTACTTTCATTAAATACTAAATTTAATATAAATATATATTTCTTTTTAAACATTTATTTCTACTTTCATTTATTATTTGCGAAAATAACAAATAAACCAATAATCCAAAAATTACATTTTTTTTTTCTTTCCACGAAATAACATAATATACTCAAATTGAGAAACAATCAATCTTTCCATTTCAAAAAATAAACATATTCATCTTCACATAAATTTGAGCAATCAGACATATTTATTAAAAATTTCCAAACATAATCATCACAAAAACGCATTTTAATGACTGAGTGGTGTGTGAGATTCCATCATCCTCATTAACGTCTAATGGCTAAAACAACTCTACCTGAACAATGTTCTCATCTTCATTCTCGTTCACCTGTTCTTGTGTTCACTTGCAGTCAAATTCTCATCAACAATGACAATCCCCGAATTCCATAATAATGAGTTCAAAATCATTTCATTTGCATTTAAATTTCAATTTCAATTTATATAATCATCCAACATAATCATGCAAATCTCAAGATTTATATTTGCAATTAAATAATTGATAAAAATCAGTACGTGGAAAATTATGTTAATCAGAAGAGAACTAGATTATTGTTTACTGCTGTCGTAAATGGGTAAAGAAATCATTTTAAAAAACATGCAATATATAGGTTGTCTATGGTTGGAATGATATTCAGATATGAATACACGAGTTTAAATATTTTTATAAAGTTGTTTAGATTCAAATATACAATAGAGAAATCAATGTATGACAATATGCTCATTATGCTATGAATAATATTGTGAATATGAAAACATGTTGTTTGGGTTCAATTATGCATTTTGTAAGCTGTCTGAAACATTCTTTTAATGCTCAGTTCAATTTAGACACATGCATAGTTTAGGCTGTTAGATTTGCAATAAAAAAGAAAAAAAAAGGTATAGTATAGTAGAAATCCAATGAGGTTAACATGAAGATAAGTTTATTCATCCCCTTCATGTAACTTTTCTCAATGAAAGAAGAAAAGAAGCATTTAGAAACAAAAATTATGAGGCAATTTAAGAGATTAAAAAAGTATATTTTATTAAGAAAGTACATTTTATTACATTGAGCACCTACTCATAAAAGAAATGTAGGGGCAAAGATTTAATGAAACAACCCCATTTAGACTTACAGTTCAAAAAAATTATGTAAGGAAACCATTGTTCCTCATCCCGTACGTATTTATGCACTGAGACTTTTCTCGATGGATCCAAGGTGTTTGCAGGCCTCTAGTTGTTTTCTTGTAGAAGAATTAGTCTTATATTGCCCTGAGCTCTTGTTGCAAGCATTTCATTTAGGCGCCCCGACAGAAGATGTAAACTTTGGGTGGAAGATACAGATGAATCACAAAAGACCAAGATAGTTCTGCTGCTAGAAAATTTAATGTCCATATCACTCACTTTCTGATTAACTACTATGACTTCCTAATGTTGTTGACATAAAAACAATGCTAGTAGAGGTCAAGGAATTAGCCTGTACATCTACCATTTGCTTGTTAGTTTCTGAAGCCTTTACAATAAATCCATTTTGTGAATATTGACGGTGTTTACCCTTCATGGAGCTACATGAGACCAATTTCTTTGAGAACAAATAGTTTAGACACCCCGTCTATGGGCGAATTTTTGTGAGGAATTCTATCAAGCAGTTGGCATACCCCTGTTTGTGGGTAAATTTATTTGACGAATTATGTCAAATAGTTCGCAGTCCTAGTCTATGACTCAACATTTTGTATTTAAGTTCGTAAGGTATTTTCAACAGATTCATTTTGTTTATATGAAGTAGCGATGGCATGGAGTCATGTGACATTTCAGAGCCTTTGCATTTCATGTTCCATCTCAAAAAAATCCACATTCAGACCCCGAGAAACAATATTCACCAAGTGTAATCCATATTCTAGTGGTGTTTTTGAAGGTGCAAAAGCGGAAAACGTGAGAGAATATTTTTATTCAAAAGCGCATGAGCTTGCTAGTGTACTTTCAAGATCACAATCCAAGGTAACAGATAGGTTATGAGCTACAGGAGGGAAGGATTCACGTCAATGGGGACTGCATATTTGCACAAAAAACATGCCTTCTCTAAAGACAAGACTCGTCTGTTGCTTGGAGTCTCGCCTCCAGAGGGATCTTGCTGTGAGTCGTTGCTGCTACCCACAAGATGCTCTGCGCACCTCTATTTTCATTATAAAGCTCACACTGGCAGTCCATTTTATGGCCTTGGGAGATCTCGAAGCTACTCGGTGTCCACACATAGAGTCACCAAACCATACATTTTTCCTAGCCGTACGAATGCTCCTGTTGCTGTTCTGCAGAAGAGTACCTGAAAAGGCTGTCATGGCTTCTTTGTCTTGGCTCTTGTACGTTGTAGGTTAATGAGCAGCCGTGTATCCTTTGTTTGGCATGGCAAAGGATCAGTAATGCACGTCTATGTGGAATCATGGGATCTGACACATATCCTCCAGAAAATATTGACACCGCCTCCACTGCTTTTTATACACGAAAAATCATTTTCCGGTAGCAGTTTTTATGTACACGGAAATTCACGGCAAAATGCTGTAGCAGTGGTATGCCTTACCGCGTAATTAAGGTTTGGAGCAAATAATTTAAGGCTGTGTGTTAGGGCTAGGCTTTTGGTGTTTGAATAAGATGAATTATGTCAATAAAAGCTCTAAAATTAACTCTGAAATACTAAGGTTTGGAGCAAACAATTTAAGGCTGTGTGTTAGGTCTAGGCTTTTCGTGTTTCCAATAAGCCAAATTATGTTAATAAAAGTTTGAATCCAACCCTGAAATATTAAGGTTTGGAGCAAATAATTTAAGGCTGTGTTAGTAACCCTCAACATTTATCTTTTAAATTGAATTATAATAAAAATGAGCTTTTCAGCTTTTTAGTTCATAAATGAGCATGAATGTCATTCCATACAAATGTATTGCAAGCCATTAGTAGTAAAAAATAATAAAATGTAATTTGTACATTTTATTAACTAAGGAAATATTAAGAAAATTTTCCTTAGGCATTTTTCATGATTGAAGTTAAAAAGAGAAATGACTTTGACAAGTTCATTGAGATATAAATTGCGAACAAGCACCTAATTATTCTATAGTGAGAGCATAAAGGAAAGGAGCAAGAGGTAATTTTTATATGATGAATCTAAAGATGAAAGTCTGTATGATAATACAAGTGATATATCTTGGAAATAATGTATGTAAATTTGATAATATGATAGTATAATAAACAACTTAATCATAGTAATCAAGTATGATCTTATTTTTATAACATTTCTCAATGTCAATTTTAAGAAATCAAATAGTAATCACATATGATCTTTATTCATTTCTTTCAAAATTTAATAGACTTATCTATAAATAAATAAGTCTTAAAAAAATGTTATTTATTTGTATCATACTATTAAAAATAGAAAAAAATGACATAATTCTAAAGAAAGAGCAAGTGAAATAATCTCATAAGAGGCATTTTAAAGATTTATGAATCTCCAATTAGTTTTAAGGATTTAATCACAAATGAGGGTATGAAACAAGGGTATGAATTGGTGTTTCTTTAATTGATAAGCTAGAATTTAAAAAAACAATTTCCATGTTTTTTAATTTTGTTTTGTGTACAATTAGTATAATCACATATGTTTCACTATCTCATTTAGATCTTCAAGGGAGAAGAGTAAAAAACATGATGTATTTAATCATAGTGATTGTTAGAAGCACAGTCTAAGGCATTGGAATCAAGTTACAAGCTAAGCCAAATTGGTGCTCTAGGTATGCAGCAATGAACTTGTATAAGAAAATATGATTTTTGAAATGGTTGGAAAGAGTATGATTCAAGATCTGGTCTTATTTAGGGGGAAAAAATTTGCTAATGACTTTAGAATAAATGTGTGCGAAATATTTCTTGAAAAAAAACTGCTAATTTTTATCCTCAATCCATATATTCTCTAAGTTGATTTTTGAGCTAGTCACACAAGACATTTTCATTGAGTGATTTTGTAATCACTCAGGAAAAAGTACCCTAGCACTATAAGCATTCAATGAGTAGAGATTGTTCAAGATCCTAAGAAATATGGGGAAAACCTTTCATTATAGATAGAAAACCACATATTCATTCCAAATATGTGCATCAACATGGTAAGGTTATTAAAATGAAGGTCCACCAATAGATCTAACTATTTTATTATAATGGCTAAGAAAGTCAAAGTTAAATATAATTGATGTGATTGCTCTTCTATGGATGGTTTAGATGTAGAATATTACAATTGAAAACTTGGATTTATAGTTCTAAATTATGTATTCAAATTGAATAATAGCTGGTAAGGTCATGTAACAAAAAAGTCACAAACAAAAAACACTAACTATTTAAAGTTCATAACTAAAAATAAAAAAAAAATTGTATTCCACCATCATGATATGGTTGAGTCTCTTAAGAAATTTTAGGAACTCATTCATTTCCTTCAAAGAGATTGGATGAATTGACCAATGTAATGGGTGAACATGAATTAAACAATAGTGGTTGGGATACAAAATTTAATTTAATTTATTTCTTTATTTTGGGGGAACATGAATTGAACAATAGTGGCTAGGACACAAAAGTCAATTTTTTTTTTTTCTTTTTTTTTAATGGTTGGAATTATAAATTTGTATTTCACTTGTGGGCTACTTGAAATAATTTGAAATTAGAATTTTTGAAATTGATATAACATTCTATCAAACATCACCTTCTACCAAAGGCCCTTTGATAAAAGTTCATCCTACCTTCACATGGGAAGGAATTTTAAGAAAACAATGTCATTCAACCAAAGTTCACAATTCTTTTATAGGAACTTTTTTCTTGTGCACAACTTGTTGCTATTTTAGTATCAAGTAACATTAATGAAAGGTAATTCTATGCCACTTTTGTGGCAAACGATTCCTACAAACCATATTTTATGAATTTCTAAAAGAATAATACTTTAGAATATTCATGATCAAAAATTTTTATCATGACATCAAATTTGACAGAAAAATGTCCCGAACCTGCAAGCAACATTTTATCACTAATTCACCATCTTCTATGTATAATTAAATAATTTTAAATTATGTAGTTATTCTCTAATATCATATTCCTCTATTAATCAATTAACTTTCAATTATTTTATTAATTCACTTTATCTCACTTTTCTTTTGATTAATTTATATAAATATCAATTTTTATTTAAATTACATCACTAATTTATCATCTTCTTCCCATAATTAAATAAATTTTTATTTATTTAATTATTTATTTTGATTTTCCTCTATAATTAAATATTATTTTTTATTATTTAATTATTCATTAGCTTCTTCCTTCCATGATTAAATAAATTATTTTATTTGTCATTTTATTATCCCCATAATTATATGTATATATTTTTAATTATTTAATTATTTATCATTTCCCACCATCTTTTATTAAATAATTATTTTTAATTATTTAATATTTTAACACTCTAGCTTCTTTTATAATTAAATAATTATTTTAATTATTTAATTATTCATTTTCCCTATCATAAATTAAATAATTGCTATGATTATTTAATTTGATTTTCTTGTTAGTCAACCCCTAAATCTGAACTAACTTCTTGAGTTTTGGTCCATCCTTCCCTATCTTTGTTTCAATTAACCTCATCCATTGATCATGATACCTCATCATCACTTGATCCTCACCCTTCATTTCAATTTTTATTTTTATAGAAGCAAGCTTTCAATTCATTTTAAGGTTAACCACAATCTTTAATATTTTACTTTCAATCATTCATCTTGAAGAACCAAAGTCTTGAAATTTTTCTATCTTGAGATCTAGAGCTATCAATCATCAACATCAAGCTTATAAAATATCTTGCGTACTACAAATCTAAGAAAAAATAAACAAAAATGGAGAAGAGAAATGGGGGTGAATCAACTTTGGCATAGGAATTGAGGTTTATTGCTTCATTATTTGGATTTATATTATTATTTGTACTTCATTGTTGGATTAGGGTCTTCATAGCTTCAACTAGAAAGTTTTGTGGTTGATATTATTGATTCATGCTTATTCCCTGAATTCTAACCCTAATCTACATTTGGTGAACCCAACGTGAATTAATCACATCCCTATTATATATTTATTTTATGAGGTTTTTCTAACGTTATATTGCTATTTTGTTCAAAAAATATCAAGACTAACCTTGTGCAGATTAGGTTGAAGACAAAACCCTAGGATTTTATAAAGATTTCATCATATCATCCAAAAGGATAATTTTTTTTTTTGGGTTTTTTCCTATAGGTCAAGGATCATATCAAAAGCTTACATTCCAAAAATTAGATTCAGGTTGTTAGTTTTGAGCCAGTTATACTAGCTTTAGTGTTTTTCAAACATCTCATAATATCTACCAAACATATATGAATTTATTTTTAGGTTTTTATTGGAGTTCAATGATCATATCATATTATTATATTCCAAACAATAGCTTCAAATTGACATTTTTGAGCAAGTTATGATGTTTTTACAATTTTTCATAAATCTTAAATTTTGGTCATAAATCAACAATTTTTTTAGAAATTTTTGTAGATCTTGAAAGCTCTTAGAATTTTATAGGGGGTTGTTCTTAAAATTTTTTATTTTGACCTCAAAAAATTAATCTACAATCAGATCTTTGAAAATCAGTAGTTCTTCATAAACTGTTCCCTAGGGCTCAAATTAAGGAATTTTTCTAAATTTTTTACATTTTTCGAAAGTTCTCAAAATTTTATCAGGGGTATCTTCTTAGCATTTTGAATTCTACTAATATTTAATTTTCAACTTTTGGTAATCTTTGGGAGAAGACCTTTTTTTAAAACTACTAATCTAGTTTCTTGTAGGGTTCCATTGTGTGTTTACGATTCTTAAATTAGGCACATTTGGAATTGGTGTTTAAAAAGAACAAGTTTCTTCCATTTCTTGTGCACTTTCACATTCTGTTAAATCCCAGATTGGTGTGTTTGTATCCTCTCCCCTTGTGTTTTGTGTGATCTTGGGTGCATGAGAAACACATATCAATCTATTTTTCTTTCAGTAAGAGGCCTTCCCTGAGACACATCCTAATAGAGAACTCAAGGATTTGACCTCGAGAATGTTTCTTGATAGGCTATATAAAAGGTGTGAAGGTTAAAGTTAGTAGCACACTCCTATGGTGTATACCACACATGTCAATTCAAATATGGGTGTATAGACCACATTTGGGTTGAGTAGAGGCTTTAATGTCTCACATTTGACATTATACCATGTATGTTCATGATAGTTCCCTACTATGAACCACTATTTTAGAAGCCTAAGACCTATTTTGATAGTTTACTATTGTTGGTGCAAGGGATGCAGATCGTACCCTAAAGTCACTTTCCACATCTAGTTCTTGGTTAAGGTTGAATGGTTCCTTGTTTGGAATTACTCCTTTCAAGGTGAGAGGTGTTAAGGTTGTCCATGACCCTAGAATACTCACTTACAAAGAAGTCAAAGAGTCAAAATTAGCCAAATCTATTTTTTTCAAGTGTTTGCTATGTTTGTGATCAAATCTAAACTTGCAAAAAATGGAAAACAACCTAGAAAACATCAAATTGGGGTCAAAAAGGTAGAACACCACATCTATCTATGTTATGCAATTGACCAATCTTGCATCACAATTGATTTTCCTTGCATCACATTTTCTAGTTTCATTTTTTTTGGGAAATATCTATACATCCAACTTCCAGTTTCCTTATAGATAATGACTGTACACTCAAACCTAAGACTTGCTTAGGTTTAGCCAGAACATTCATTGCATTTCATAATTTACCTTAGTTTGGCTTGCATAGCCCTATCTTGCATACACCTTACCCCAACTCATTCCATTAGCATTATCTTTAAGTCTTCTGATTAGGAAGCTTATCATGTTATTGGGCTGACCATTAGTCTAATTTTTAGGTGTCTTGACCTTATTGAATAACTCTCATCTATATTATCTTTAGGTTGGGCTTACAACTCATGTGTCTAGTTTAGGCTCACATTTTATCCAATCATCATTATCATCATATTGGTTCTTGTCCTCTTGAGGTCTTGAAATTTAGAATTGTCACTTCAGTTTGAAACTTCAAAAATTATTGTTCTATGATTTGACAGATAGAATGAAAGGGGGACTAGGGTTCCTCCACCAATTTCCTTCAAGTTCCATTCAAGGAAAGCTTAAAGATCTCAATCTAGGGATAGAATTAGGGAAAGAGATCTGAAATAAGGTGTCTTGGGGGTGTGATTAAAGATAATAAGGGGGTTCACCACCAAGAAAGAAAAGGATTGGAAAGATAAGATATTGTAAGTGATATGAAAAAATTAACTAAATGACCTACGAAACGAAACTGAAAATTGGGATCACAAACTAAGAATGAGCATAGGGATACCTAGAAGAAAGATGTGGTCAAAAAATCTTTGAAACCCTAAAGTTCTATTGTTTGAAGCTCATTGGGACTCATACACCAGTCTAGGTGATTTAGTCCCAAACTAGGGTTTTTGGACAGGAACTCGAATCTCTCTGTGACTGATCTAGATCTCCTAAAATCTAGAAAAAGTAATGTACTAGGACTCATACAACCAAGGTGGTGATTTAGTCCTAGTACTAGGGTTTGGCTAAAAATTAGGCATCCTCTAGTAATCTATTATAGCTTCTCTCTAGCCAAATCTTCATGTCTGAAAGCTTGAATTCAGGCCTGTAGGTGACTTTCCATAAAGATGAAAACCTTGTTACAACTTGGACAACTTTCTTCAAGCTCTAAAACACCTAGATATACAATTAGACATGTAGAGAGAGAAAAACTTGTTGATTGTTAGGGAATAGGGGTTTTCCTCGATCAAACCCCATTTAGGTAATTAAACCTTATAATGAAAAAATAAAACATGAACATGAAATATGAAACATGAACAAACTATCCAAAGAAACCAAAGGCACTTTCCTTTTATTATCTATGTTTCCTCTCCATAAAAACTTTTTAATAAGTTTCTCAATAATACTGATAACACATTTTGGAGCCTTTGAAAAAACTAGAAAGTAATTAGGAATGGATGCTAAGATTGACTTAATCATTAATATTGTTCCAACTAAGGATAACCACATTTCCTTCTAAGAAAGGATTGCAACCTTTACTTTATCAGTAAATTTCTGTCAGTATTTCACTTTATCTAGCCCCATAAAAAATGGAATACCAACATAGGTGTAAGGTAGCTCTACCTGTTAAAACCCTAGGGCTTGTACCAAATTTTTGGAGATAGAAGCCTTAGTATTGAAAATGTAGATCTTAGATTTATTGGCATTAATCATTTGGCCTAAAGAAGATGCGTATTTCTCAAGGATTTTCTTAAGTTGCAAAGATCCATGTAAAGTGGACATTGCAAACAATAAAGTATCATCTGCAAATAAAGAGTGAGTGGATACGATTGATGTATGTGGGATAGAAACACCTTTCCAAAGACCTAGACTATGCACATTCTAAAATGTCTAGGTCAAAGCTTCAGCCATTAAAATGAATAAAAAGGGAGACAATGAATCCCCTTGCTTGACCCCTTAAGAAGAACTGAAGAAACTAGCTGGAGACCCATTTATGATAACTGAAATTTTTTCCCCTAATAAACAAGATCGAATCCATTTACACCACTTATGACTGAAAGAAAACTTTTGTAATACTTCGATCAATAAATCCTAACTTACTCTATCATACGCCTTCATCATATCGAGTTTAACAACGAATGATGAAATACTATTTATTTTAATGGAGTGTAGCACCTCATGAGCTACTAAAGCCCCCTCTGGAGTTTGCCTCCCAGGCACAAAACCCCCTTTCTCTTGTGAAATTACTTTAGATATAAATGATTGAATCCTAAGGTAGATGAACTTTTCAAAGATTTAATAAATGGTATTGGATAATGAAATATGCCTAAAATCTACAAAAGTCTTTGGTTCCTTTACCTTTGGAATAATGGCAATATGCCTTTTATTGAACTACTTAACAATAGTACCTAGATTATCCTAGATTCTTCTAATGCTAAAAGATATCAATTCTTATGAAATTCCAACACTTTTGAAAGAATAGAGCAGTAAAACCATTTGGGCTAAGTGCTTTGTTTGGTGACAAAGAGAAAACCACTTTCTTAACTTCCTAGAAGATAAAAGGTCTCATTAACCAAGTGTTGTCTTCATCATCGATCAAGGTAGGAATGTTATCAAGCAACTATTCGCTGTCATTTGTTGGTTCTTGAGACTTGATGGGTGGAACACTTAGGAGATCAGAAAAAACCGAACACCCTCCTCCTAAATTTCAACTTCATTTATAAGCATCGTGTTTGAATGTAAAGATTGTATTGAGAAAATTATACACAAAGACTTCTTCACTTGAGCTAATGAGTGGATTTTTTTTGTGTTTCTATCACCCTTTTTGAGCCACAACTCCCTTTTATTTTTCACGCCAATATATTTCTTCCCTTGCCATCAACTCTTCCCATTCTAATTGAAACTTCTTCTCCTATTCATAAGTGGCTGCATCTAAATCATTTGCAATAATTTGCTCATTAATCTGAGAAATTTGTTGGTAAACTAATTCTTTCTGTTGGAAGATATTCTTAAAAACTTCATTATTCCATTGCTTAAATTTTTCTTTAACAAAACTCAACTTGTTGCATAGCTGAAACTTTTTATAACCCTAGACAAAGGGCACACTTGTCCACCATTGCTACAATAGAGGCAAGAAATGAGGATGTTGGAACCACATATTTTGGAACTTAAAAGATGATTTGACCTTATGAATTGTATTTTGTATCTCAATATCCAAGGAGATCGCATAATGGTCTGATGTTGAAAAAGGTAAAATATGAGAGGAAAAGATTTTTTTGCCCGTGCACCAATTTGGAGAAGTTAGAAATCTGTCTAGCCTTTCTGTAATCTACAAGAAGCCTTGTCTCCTATTTGTGCATCTAAAATTTCCATTTTTTTGCACAATGTCAATCAGGGCATTATCCTTTATGAATTCTGAAAAATCCTCCATTAATTTTGTTGGGGGAAGAATCCCACCCTTTTTCTCTTACAAATTTATTATGGCATTAAAGTCTCTTGCAAATATAGTTTTTCATCCCTTAAATCATCCAAGGTGTGAGATAACACTTTCGAAAGCTTATTTTTCTTTACAGTAGATGTTGGAGCATATACATTGAATAAACAAAATTATAAATTAAAATGTGAAACATAGGTAAGCAACCAATTTTTCTAAGTTTTAAGAGGTTCCACTTTAACTATTTGAGGATTCCATAATGTTATAATAACCTCTTATACTCCTTGAGCTAGGGAATGAATTAATTTCCACATTTTCCATTTGCAAATAGAGGATTCAAAGGCTAGGTCATAGGTTTTAGTTTCCTGTAGAAGAATCACATCAGCTCCACAAGCATCAATCTATTGCTTGATTTGAGCTTTCTTGTCAGGGGCATTAATACCCCTGACATTCCATGAGAGGATCTTAATTAGTACTAACAAGAGCAACATTCCATTCTTAGTCGCTTACTTGTTGAACACAATAATTTTCTGTCCAAAGTGGTCTGCACCCCTGCTGTAATTTCCTCCTTCATCTTCATAACATATGACTTCGTCCCCCTCTTACTTGGAGATTTCCCTATAACTTTCTGAGAAGCTGGTGCTTGTTCTCGACAAAAGACATTGCTAGTATCACTTGGTGTTGTCATTTATGACAACCCTAATCATTGAACAAGTACACACATCATCATTCGATCATACCGATAGACAGATTGAAGATTGATAAGGAAGAACAGAGTATCCGATAACACTATGCTCAACGATCTGTATGCAAATTTTATATTTTTATTTTATGTTGCGCATCTTAGGAAATATTTTTTGGTGTATTATCTCTGTTACTACTCAAGCGCAGTGGCTTGTATCAATTCGCGTGGAAGTTAGAAGATTCAGTTGGCTTATTCTTAGTTTTTCTTGTATTAGAGTCGATTTCATGAATATATTATGTCGCGGAAGTATGAGAAGTAAATGGTTAAGTATTTTTGTGTTTGTACATCTTTTTTTGGGTCCTAGCCAGGTTGTGACCAACTATTGCAGATATATATATAAGATTGTCTGTATCATTTTTTATGATGTATGAAGTGTGTGTTGATGTGAATTGTGAAGAAGAGCAGAACAAAAGAGCGATAATGTGTAGTTTCACTTATGCATAGAAGATATGTGTTGTGTGCGAGTAGAACAAAGAAGAAGTGTAGAATCATTATGTAGGAAAGCAAATCAAATATTGTGCTTAATCGAAATTGTAATTAGGAATATGTAGATGTTATTTTTCTCAGTTCAAACTCTAAGATGCTTTTAATTTGATTTTCTTTGTAAGGCAGTGAGCCTTCCCTTTGAGCAGTGCACCTGAATGCAAGTGCATTCCCCTTTTTGTAATCTTCATTTGAGTATACTCATATCATAATTGTGGATTGGCCATCCACTATGGATTTTCCCCTAACAGGGTTTCCAGCTAAAAATATTGGTGTTATGGTGTTGTGTTTATTTTCATGTTTATGCATTATGGTTGAATGTTGTTAATGCTTTGAAGATAAAGGTTAATAAAGTTAACTTTTGCACAACATTGATTCACCCCCACCCTCTTAGTGTATCTTGTTTCCAACAATTCATATAAGATCTAGTTCCTCTAAAAGAAGTCTAACCTCTTGGGGAGATCTTGCAAGGTGTTTCAATGGATTCAAGTAGTCTTCAACAATAGATTTTGGTGGCCCTAGATGATCTTGATCAGTCAAAGGTTGAAGTTCAGAAATTGCAAGCAAACCTCATAGATGCTGAGAAATTCATTGAGTCTCTGAGAGATAAAATCAACAATTCTAGAGAGAAGAGAAAGGAACTCTATGATCAAATTAAGTAGAGTGACAATAAGAGCATTGAAGAAGAAGAACTCAGTCAAGCCCTGAAAGAAAAGATAAAATAATGTGAAAATATTACCAAAGATAATATAGTCCTAAAGCATGAGATGGAATCTATCATGATGAAGATGACCAAGGAGATTGAAGACAGAAAGAAAAATGAAGATAACCTAGCATAGTCCCTGAAAGAAAAATCTGAATTATGCAAGTGATTGGAAGATGAATTAGAACAATCTAAAAATAGTGAAGAGGCACTTGAAAAGTAGATGGATGATCTCATAAATGAACTTGTTGTTGTAAATAATTATAAAGAGAAGTTCAAAGCTAGATCTGCCATGCTTGATGAACTAAATAGCAGTCAGAGGACTCATGGTGACAAGCGAGGTCTTGGCTATGAAGAAGGAGAAAGTTCTAGATTTGAGCAAAGGAGATTTAGAAAAGGAAATCAAATGAACAAATTTGGAAGGTATTCGGTAAGGAAACTTAATGCTCGGATTTTTAATGGGTACTATTTCGGTTGTAATAAATTTAGACACATGGCTACTCAATGTTGAAGTAGAATGAATCAAAGTGGTCCATCATTCTCAGGTCAGTGTTTTAATTGTCATAAGGTTGGTCATAAATCAAATGAATGCAAAAATGTGATGAATCAATTTAATAGAAATATCAGATGTTATACATGCAATAGACTTGGCCATAATACTAACCAGTGCAGATGAAGAGGAAATCAGTGGAACAACTGGTCTGGAAAGAGAAATGTTGTGTGCTATAACTGCAACAAAAATGGACACATTGCTATATTTTATTGGAACAAAAAAGGTCCGATAAATCAAAGGAAAAAGATGCAGAAGGATATCAAATGAAAACGAAAAGTCACTACAGATGTGATTAGAAAACATATGTAGAAGAAATGGCTGAAGAAAGAACCCTCTATTGAAGAAAGTGTGCTAGCACCAAAACTTGCTTCTGGTAATTCCTCTGGAATTAGTTTTAGGACTTTGGCCTAGGGGGAGCTATCAAGAAAATCATATAACCCCCTTAATTGATAAGTGACACTGGATGTGGATGTATACCAAAGGTGCTTAAATTCTCAAAAAATGTTGTTGAACTCATTGTAGGAAGTGGTATGCTGTATTGGAGGTCCACAAAAGATTTACCCGTCATAGTGTACAGAAACAGGGTAACCGAATGAATTAGGGTTGAAGCATTTATTGTGACAAAAGGGTTAGGTATGTGAATGATAAAAAGTCATTTCCACTCTTCACTTTTCACTTTTAATTTGGAAGAAAAGAATCTTGGAGAGCTCATAGGTGAACTTTGGTGAATTGAGGTGAAACTCAAGCGTGAAATTGATTCACCAAAAAAATTGCGATCCAACAAAAAAGTTATTTTCAGAAAACTTTGCGAAATTATGTTTTGGTCAAAATGAATACTCCTTTGGTAGTTGAAGTTAAAGATCGACCTCATCCCAAATTCAAATGGCATCCTTATAGGTCTCTTGAGAACGATCCATTAGGAGCATTTTCGTTGGTTCCGTATGAAGTATTACAAAAAGAAGACATTAGGGTTTATATTCATGCCAATATTGAAGAACTAGGAAGTTCTCAACTATTGAATTTGTACAATAATCATATCATTGGTGAAGATTACTGTGTAAATCTAGAACATAAAATCTTGGAAACAAAGAAGTTCACACAGATTCACAAATTTCTCATGTTTGAAGAGTCAGAGTGGGTTCGTTATGTTTTGAGTCGAGTGCATGATAAATTTATGTGGCTAAGAATTCCATTCAAAATTATAAATGAAGCTATCAGTTTAGTAACTGATCTAAACTCTTCCAATGGACTACCAATTCTGAAGTCTGTGAAAAACCAAGCAGTCGTTGATGCTACAGGCTCTACATATGACAGAAGGGCAGTGACTATTGATAACAATGTCGATATAGATGTCAAATTTTTATCTATGGTAATTGGATACAATATTTATCATTCTAGCCGAGATAGCTCTATGTTCGACACAACAATTTATGCTTCCTATCAAATGGTGAAGGAAAATTAAAATTATGATCTTTGTGAATAGCTGAGAAGTCAACTAATGGAAAATCTTGAAAAGATTAAGAAAGATAAGAAAAAATATTTCAAATATGGTAACCTACTTTTGTGCTTATTCTGTTATTTCATGGGTGACGTTTTGGGAGTTGGAAAGCTGCACAGATCAGAGATCTGTTGTAAAATTTTGTAGACTCTAAAAAAGAGAATGCAACTATTTGGGGATACTTTAAAAGTTTTGAAACTATTATGCGAGCAAGGGAGAGGATTCCCACCTCTATTGTAAAGAAGAACAAGGATTCAATTTGCTTCATGGTGGATATTGATCAGTGTATGATGGAAGCTGTTGATCCCAGAATAATATAGATCATGCCTATGGGATATGAAGTTGATGAGAAAGTTATGGATATGTACACTCAACACATACTGAGAAAACTTATGGATCCGATAGAAGAGAGGTTTGGTATCTATGCAGAGAAGGAGATAGAGGTGCACAATGAGCTCAGAAAACCTACGGTAACCAAAAGAGTCAGAAAAGAGGTAGAAGTTCTTGCAGAAAGTCAAGGGGTATTTGCAAAATTATTAAAAGAAGCTAGAAAGAAAAGGGAAGAAGCTGAAGTAGCAAAGCAAGTAGCTAAGGGGACAACAAAAACCCAATAAGCTAGTCTGGAAACACCATCTACCTGAGCTAGAACAACTAGAAGCTCTGCATCCCATTCTGCTCTTGCAGCAAAGTCCATCCCCGTGAAAACTGAATCTAAGGGATCCAGTAAAGATGGAAATAGGAAGAAAGATAAGAGAAAAAGAGTGTATATGGCTATTTCTGAGGATGAAGAGAGATTCTGATGAAGGAGTCAAAGAAATAAGGCATCAAGGCACCAAGGCAGCAACAATCACAAAAGGAAAACCTTCTGGTGGAGATGATCAAACAAAGAAGAAATCAAAGATTTTGAAACTAGGTATGTTAGTGAAAACAATTGAAAAAGCTTTGATTAAGGATGGAAATCTAAAATCACTTTGCAAATGGTACGAGTCTTTTGATGAATCTGAAAAAATAATTCTTGAGGAAGCAACGATAAAACATATGAAAACTTTCAAAAAAGTTTTGATTGAAATAATGCCTAATCTGCCTAAGAGTCTATATGACATTCTAGAAATGAGAAGACTTAACACTAGAATTGAAGAAGAATAGATGAGAGAAAGGATCCTAGAAGAACTGTGTCCAGTAATATCCATACAAGATATGAATGTGTTCCTGAAAAGAGCTAATAAAGAATTCAAGAGAAAATCAAGGATAAACAAGCTCATGATTGGTCAAACTGATGAAGTCATAAAATAAACTGAGCAAATCTTCAGAAATATTTTGCGAAATCATAGAATTGATGTTGTTCCTAAAGAAACATATGTTGAATTTGCTTCATCTGGTCTGGAAAGGGAAGCAAAAGAAGTAAATGTTGAAAACATTGTATCTGATCCTAAGAATGAAAAGATAAATGATAACATGATTGAGGATACTCAAATTCCTCCTGCAGAGGACAATACAGAAATTCCTAAAAATAGATCAATTGAGACAGAAGAGATCCGTGAAGAAAAATCAGAAGCCACAACTAAAAAAATAATAGTTGAAGAAAAGAAAACTAAGGGAAAGGAAATTCTTGGTCCAATTGAAGAGAAGAAAGTTGAAGCAAGAGAAACTACTGACGAAGTGAAGAATTTTTTGGTTGAACAGAAAGAAGAATTGGATTTGGAATTGATTGAAGGTCTTATTGACCTGTCTAATCTAATTTTGATCCATAAGATGAAAGTAGCTTCATTTGCTCAAGCACAAGCCAGTGAAGAGATATTGAAGTCACACATTGAAGATAGTGAACTAATAAATCTTGCATCCAGAGTATTGGAGAAGATAATGACTTCTTATGTGAAAGATCCGATGGGTTCCTCTTCCAATGAATTGAAAAGGCTTATCAACTCGGTTAGTACTCACTTTGAGTCACTAGAAAAATCTGCTATGGTGAAAGTATAGAAAGAATTTGATGTCAAAAGGTTTAGTGGATTGAAGGTATTGATTGCTAAAGATAAAAATATTTTAGCCACATGTGTAAAGAATATATAGAATGCTTTGTCAGAAGGTGGTAAGATCTACAAAGCATGTTTGTCTTTTTTAAAGTTTACTAAAGCTAATGAGAAGAAGATCAAAGATATGGAAAATCAGTTAAGTGCCATTTTTGAGGAATTTGATCCTTTAACTAGTGGTATTGGAAAAATTGAAGGCAAAGTGATGTCTTTGCTTGAGAAGATAAAAATCTTGAAGCATAAGAAAGAAAAAATCGTTGCAAGAAGAACATGTGAACTTAGAGGTATAATTTGTCCAAAAATTGATATATTGGAAAGTGCTCTAAAAGAAGGAGAAGCCTCTATGGTAGTTGGTGATTTAGCCAATTTGGAATCTATAGAGACATAATCATACCTAATCTGTGGCCATATCACAATCTTGGAGAGTCTTAGAAGAGTTTGGGACACAAATCTGATCTAGCTGAAGAAAGATTTTACATACATTTTTCAGCTTATGTAAGTTAAAAAAGCATTTTTGCATAATAGTTTTGTTTGATTGAATCATTTTTTATATGCGGTTCCCTGCCTTTTCCATTCATGTCAAAGGGGGAGAAGAGTGGAGTGAAAAATGCTTAATCATCTTAGGGGGAGAATTGTATTTTGAATTTTTGGGAAAGCAGTGCAGTCTATCTTGCTACTGATCCGATACAGAGTCATTTTTTACTAAAATTTGCCATCAATGCCTAAGGGGTAGATTGTTGGCAAGAGACACTCCTAGTATCACTTGGTGTTGTCATTTATTTCAACCCTAATCATTGAACAGGTACGCACATCATCATTCGATCATACCTGCAAATAGATTGAAGATTGATAAGGAAGAATAGAGTATCTGGTAACACAGTGTTCATCGATCTGTATGAATATTTCATGTTATTATTTTGTGTTGCGCATCTCAGGAAATATTTTTTGGTATATTATCTCTGTTACTACTGAATCACAGTGGCTCGTATCAATTCCTATGGAATTTAGAAGATTCGATTGGGTTATTCTCAGTTTTTCTTGTATTAGAGCCAACTTCACGAATGTATTATGTTGTAGATGTATGAGAAGTGTTTGGTTAATTATTTTTGTGTTTCTATATCTTTGTTTGGGTCCTAGCCAAGTTGTGGCCGACTGTTGGGGATACACATTGAATATTTCTCATGATTTGAGCCGACAATTGTAATTATTTTGCGTTCTATTGAAGCTGGCAAAGTGTAATTGAATTCTATGTTGGAGATATATATAAGATCACCCATATCATTTTGTATGATGTATGAAGTGTGTGTTGATGCGAATTGCAAAGAAAGGAAGAGAAAAAATGTGATAATGCACAGTTTCACTTGCGCATAGAATATCTGTGTCGTGTGTGAGTAGAACATAATAGAAGTGTAGAATTAGTCTGTAGGAAAATAGATCAAATATTGTGCTTAACCAGAACTGTAATCAAGCATATGTAGATGTTGTTTTTCTTAGTTCAAACTATCAGATGGTTTTAATATAATTTTCTTTGTAAGGTAGTGAGCCTTCCCTTTGAGCAGTGAGCTATAGGCAGTGCACCTGAATGCAAGTGCATTCCCCTTTTTGTAATCTTCATTTGAGTATACTCAGATCATAATTGTGGATTGGTCATCCACTGTGGTTTTTCCCCTAACAGGGTTTCCATGTAAAAATCTTGGTGTTATGGTGTTGTATTTATTTTCATGTTTATGCACTATGGTTGAATGTTGTTAATGCTTTGAAGATAAAGATTAATAAAATTAATTTTTGTAAAACATTGATTCACCCCCCCCTCTTAGTGTAGCTTGTTTCAAACGTTTGTGAAATCAAAAAATTCTATGAAAAATCAAAAGCCTCTTTGATTGCATCATCTAGAATAACATCATTAGATGGAATATATTTTTTAGACTCGTCTTGGTTAGGAAATGACACTGTTAATATACAATCCAGTGCCAACTTTTCTACATTCCTAGAGTTGAAAAGAGAGTCATGAGAAGTTAATAAAGAAGGAGATAAGGTGATATTTTATCTCAAGACTTGATTTGCAAAATCTACAATTAATTGTGAACCAAAAAAAAGAAGCATATTATCTGTAAAAAATTCCAAGTCTTGTAATGGGGCTTTCTGTTCCACTGAAGACATAAGGTTTTGAGATTCCAATAATAATGGAGCAACCGATAAAGGGCCTTGAAAACTAGTCACCTTTGCATGGTCTATAGCAAGCTTTAACATATTTGCTAACCAGCAAACCCCATTAAACATTAATTTCTTTACTATAACCTCGGCTTGGGGAAAAGACATATTGAGTATAAAGGGACTATATAGATGCAATGTTAAAGAAAGCCACTTACTATTGGCAAAACAAGGATAGACAATTGAGAGGGGGGGGTGAATCAGTTGTTACAAAAATTAAACTTATTCAAACTTAATCAATGTTTAATCTCAGATCTGATAAATAACAGTGCAAGCATAAATCAATAACTATACTTAGAAACAATCGGATCAACAATGAGAGAGAGAGCGGTCACGGGCGGGAGAAAATGGAGTTCGAATTTCAAATCAACAGAATCAGATCTGGAAGCGAAGCAAGATCAAAAAATTGATAGTTGAATCATGAGCTTGAACCGAGTCAGAAGAAAGGTAAGGATGACCAGGATGATGTGGACTCTGGCAACAAAATACAGGTGGACCCTGGGGGAAAGGAAATTTTGGCATTTACCTCTGCTACTTCTCCCACCAAAAAAATTGAGAAAGGTAGTGGGGGAGTGGGGACTACAGACGGTTTTGGAGGCAACTGCAAAACCTGGACCTCTCTATTTGGGGTAAAACCTAATGGAAAGTCTTCCTTCCCTCCAGTGCAAAATATTTCATCCCTAGCTAGAGGTAAGTTTGCTATTTCCATTCCAGATCTGATTATAGACCATAATATAGCCCTAATGGAACGAACCCTGGTTGGAAAGTTTATGGGTCCTAGACCAAATATTGAAGTGGTTAGGGAATTTGTTAAAAATAAATGGAGAACCAGTGGGAAAGTCTCAGTTGCTACTCTTACAAAGGGTTTTTTTGCTTTTGAATTTACTTGCAAAGAGGATATTATGGCTGTAAGAGGTGGAGGTCCCTGGGTGATAGGAAAATCGTCCCTGGCTCTTAAGAAGTGGTCCTCCCACTTAGATCTATCAGACTCTATCTTTGAGAATGTTCCAGTCTGGGTTAGACTTCCAGGCTTGTCCCTGGAATACTGGAGTGAAGACATCTTCTTGGGCATTGCAAGCTCCTTTGGTGAGCTCCTTTCGATCAACACAATGATAGCTGCTAGAAAGAGACTGGTTTTCATGAGGATATGTGTGGGTGTTCCTCAGGAAGTAGATTTACCATCATTGATAGAGATACAATATAAGCTGGGCTCCTGGGAACAGAATATAGAATTTTAAACCATATCGTTTGCTTGCTTCAAGTGCAGGAAATCTGGTCATTGGGCAAAAAAATGCCCTCTAAATGCCGCTCTAGAGAAAGATAAGCCAACAAAACCTGAAAAAAAAGAATGGAAAAAAAAGAAGAATGACTCTAGAGAAGGAAGAAGGGAGAACAAAGAATAGGAGTTGGAAAATATAGAAGCCGATAATCAGAAAATATCCTTAGAGATTGAAGTGGTTTTGGAGGATAAAGGTGAGTTCCCTATTGAGCTTCATAACTTAAAGTCTCTTTCAAAGGAAAGAGGAATTAATGAGGGCACCTTAGCTGAAAAAGGAGATCGGGTCCTGTCTCCTTCCTTATCCCAAATGACAGTCCCTTGTGATAGAAATGAAGAGATATCAGGTTTGGAGGATATGCCTAGTGAGGGCCTATCCTTGGTCTTGAAAATCCCTCCTCTCTCCCCGTTTTCTGATATTCCCCCCCTATGGGTGTGGAGCACCTGTTGGAGACTAGCTCTGTTGTTGGGGTTTTAGAATCCATTGAAAAATAGGATTACTCAGCTAACCTATCCAGTAATGTCTTGTGTTGTCAAGAGAATGGTAACATGGACACATTACCTTGGGAACAAAGACTACCAAACGAAAAGGATTGGGAATATAGCGGAGAGACAGATAGTCAAGATGAGACTGATAAAGAAGAGAATATATCAAAGAAGAAGTCTAGAAAAAATAAACAAGGGAAGACCCCAAGTGGCATCTCTACCAGATCAAGAGGTAAGGTAGATTATGGAGCAACAAAGAATTCAAGAGGTAAAAAGTCTTCGAAAAAGAAAAGAGAGCTTAATAGTTTTCAAGATATAGCGAATGGATCTCAGAAAACCATCCCAGAGTGTCTTAACTCCCCTGGTATATAATGAAGATTATATTTTGGAATATAAGGGGACTCAATAGCCCCCACAAGCAAGATGTTCTTCGCAACTTTGTTAGAGATCACAAACCTAATATTCTTCTAATTTAGGAAACTAAAATGTCTAAGGAGAAAATTGAAAAGATGAAACTCTTTCAGAACTACAGCAACTAGGGAAATAACTCAAATGGTGCTTCGGGTGGCATTGTTACTTTATGGAATAGCCATAATATCAAAGGAGATCTGATACTAGAAGGTATGAATCACATAGTTACTAGATTCACTCATATAAGAGATAACTTCAGTTGGATTCAAATGAACATTTATGGTCCTAATGGAAAAGGAATGAGGAAATATTTTTGGCTGGAATTAGCATTCATTAGGAGGATTTTTGATAAAGAAGCTTGGATTGTTATGGGGGACTTCAATACTCCCTTAATGAATGGTGAAAAATTTGGGGGATCTCAGATTAACTTGGAAAGTAAAGAGGATCTCCATAATTTTATTGATACTTAAGGGTTGATAGATCTGGATCTTCTTGGAGCCTCCTTCACCTGGTCCAACTGCAGAAAGGGGACGGACCTCACATAGGTCAGATTAGATAGATCTTTGATTTCCAATCATTGGTATTTTGATTACTATTGTTCCCTTAAAGCCCTCTCTAGAATATGATCTGAACATTCCCCTATCAGTCTCATTGTGGATCCTATAAAAAAGAAGAATACTCCTTTCAGATTTGAAAAGATGTGGACCTCTCATCATGCTCTTAAAGAGGAAATAAAGAAATGGTGGAATATAAGTATTCAAGGAACTGCAATATTTAGAATTGCTAAAAAATTAAGGGAAGTGAAATGTAATCTTAAAAAATGGAAAAAAGAATCTTTTGGGAACATCTTCAAGATCAAGTTTGAACTTCAGATGGATTTGGGAGCAATTCAATTCAAAATACAGAAGGAGGGCTACTTGAATGATGCTAAGGAAAAAAGAGAATGAGCTCCTTATGAATTTGCATGACATAATTGGGAAGGAGGAGGATTCTGGAAACAAAGATCAAGAGCCCTCTGGCTATCTGCTGGAGATAGAAACACTAGGTACTTCCACTTTTCGGCTTCTAAACATAGAGCTGTTAACAGAATATCTCAAATAGATGTGAATGAAACCAGATTTGAGGAGGAAGAGGATATTAGGATGCATGCGGGCTCCTTCTTTAAACTTTTTCTCTCGGCAAGTACTGAAATAAACCAGAATGAGCGAGATCAGCTAGTGGAAGCTATACCAAGAATTATCAACTAGGAAAACAACTCTTTTATGATAGCAATCCCCACCAATGAGGAAGTTAAGCGGGTTGTCTTTTCCTTTGATGGGAACAAAGCCCTGGGTCCTGATGGCTTCCCTTTGTTTTTCTTCCAATGGCTCTGGGAGATTGTTGAAGAAGATGTGGTTAATGTTGTTAAGGAATTTTTTGGAGCCAGATGTCTTTTAAAAGAATTAAATGCTACTTTCTTGGTTTTAGTCCCTAAGAAACTTGGAGTTAATAACTTTGAGACTTTTAGGCCTATCAGTCTCTGTAATTCTTTATACAAGATCATCTTTAAGGTCTTAACCTCTAGATTCTTAATTTTTCTGCCTTCCTTGATTTCTCCTCAACAGAATGGTTTCATTCCTGGTAGAGAAATTCTTTATTCTATAGTCACGGTTCATGAGAACATTCACTCCCTCGTTGAATCGAAGACTGAAGGTTTCCTCTTAAAGCTTGACATATCAAAAGCCTATGACAGAGTTGATTGGATTTTTTTATTTAAAATTCTAAAGGCCTTTGGCTTTAACAATAGGGTTGTTCAACTGGTGGAACAATTTGTGTCCACAACTTCCATATCGATTATTGTCAATGGATCCCCGAACTCCTGTTTTCCGAGTACCAGAGGTCTAAGACAGGGTGATCCTATATCTCCTATTTTATTCACTATAATGGCTGAAAGTTTAGGTAGGAACTTGAAAAATATGGTGGACTTTAAATTTATCTCTGGGCTCAAACCTTCCTCAGGCAACTTGGTGTGCTCTCATCAACAATTCGTTGATGACACTATGCTCATGGGTCAAGCTTCTGTGTCTGAAAGAAAATCAATAAAACAATTGCTTGAAAAGTATGGGAAAGCTTCAGGACAGTTGATCAACAATCAAAAAAGTTCACTGTTCTTTTTCAATACTCCGGATCATCGACAGACCAAAATTGCCAGAATTCTGGATTGTAAGGTGGATTCCCTTTCTGCCACCTACCTGGGTCTTCCTTTAAGCTTGAAACCTCCTGATTCTTTCTGGATATTGTTGGTGGATATATTCAGTAAGAAACTTGCGGGTTGGAAAGGTGCTCTGCTTAGTCAAGCTGGTAAGCTTTAGCTCCTCAAAGCCTCTCTCCAGAATCTTCCTATCTACGCCCTAAGCCTTTTTAAGATTCCAGCTAAATTTGCTGATACAATTGAAAAAATTCAAAAAAGATTTCTTTGGTCGGGTGTTGAGGAAAATAAAAGAGTTCCCTTAATAGACTGGAATTTGGTTTGTAGACCTAAAAAGAATGGCGGTCTTGGGTTAAGAATAATTAGAACTATTAATAAAATCCTCTTGGCTAAGCAAATTTGGAGAATCTTCTCTTACTCTGGGGAGTGGATCGATATTCTGGCTAGCAAATATTTAGAAAACAACTGCTCTTCCATTATTAAGAAGGACCCCCACCTTCTTCTGAGAGGATCTATATGCTGGAACAATTTAATTTTTGGGAAAAAGATTATGGAGGAAGGCATTGGTTGGCAAGTGAGAAATGGTAATTGTACCAGATTCTGGGAAGATAGATGGCTTTTTAAGGAACCCTTGATAAAAATCAATTCCTTCAGAGATTGGGCTGAGAATTGCAAGGCAAGGTTTGGAACTTATGTTAAAGATTACAGAGTGAATGGTAATTGGGTGGACTTGGGCAGAGTCAGTCAGGCTTTGGTCCCCATCCAGACTATGCTGCCGGCTGTTAGACTTAGTTCTAAGCAGTTGGAGGACCGTGCAGTTTGGATTGATGATCCTTCTGGTAATGTTTCTGTGTCTTCCACTTTTGCTAAGATCACTTATTCTCTGGATCATCCTCCCTTTTGGTCTAAAGCTTGGTGCAAATATCTGATACCTAAAATTAATATCTTCTTTTGGATCTTGCTCCAAAATAAGTTGCTTACGATTGACAATCTGTGTAAACGTGGATTTCAAATCCCTAATAGATGTTGTCTTTGTAAGATGGATGCTGAATCTGTGAGTCATTTATTCCTTCATTGCTCTTTTGCTGCTTCTCTTTGGGAAAATTTTATCAGGTTATGGAACCTTCCTTGGGTTTTCCCATTGTCCATTGAAGATCTCTTTTCTTAGTGGAAAGCCCCGACAAGGAATCCTTTACTTAGGTCTTTTTGGGATTTATCCTTCCCTCATATTGCTTGGGGCCTTCGGAAAGAATGCAACAACATAATTTTTAGGGACAAAGAAGCCTCTGTGGATAATGTCTTTGATAAAGTTTTTAGATCCCTAAAGGAAAACTTAAAAGCTGTGGCCCAGAAGGATAGGAAGACCATGAATGTGGAGTATTCGAACTATGATCTATTTGTTGCTAAAGAATGGAACATTAATCCTAATTTGGCTAGTTCGACTATGAAGGCCAAAAAGGACAAAGAGGGAGTTTGCTAGACTTTTCCGCCTAACGGGTGGATCAAAGCTAACTTTCATGGTGTGGCTAAAGGCAATCCACCGACAGTGGGCTATGGAGGAGTTATAATGTATTCCAATGGCAACTTCATTGGTGCAATTGCCTCACCTCTTGGCTCTCAAACTAATCACCTAGCGGAGGCGGCTGGCGCTTACCATATCATAGATTTAGCCCAAAGTCTTAACATTAAAAATATATGGCTTGAAGGAGACTCCAAAAACATAATTGATTGCCTTCGTGGCAAGTCTCCACCCTTGTAGACTATCAATTCATGGATTGATGAAGCCAAATTGAAATTGGCCAAGTTTGAAAAAGTTAAAATATCACACGCTTATAGAGAAGCCAATGCTATCGCAGACTTTTTTGCTAATGAAGGAGTGAAGAGTAAAGAAGTGTGTACCTGGCTAAATAATAGCGATCTAAATTTTAATGTCTGTGCCCTATTAAATTATGATAAATCACATGGTAAGATAACGTGTTATCCCTTTAATGAGGACAGGTTGGATCTATCACATCACAATCATTAGATTGCTTGGGACTGAGCCTAGTGGAGTAATCTGCAAGATAACTCTGCATGCTTTGTGGGTTCTAAGATTTGGCGGGGCCAATTTTAGAAAGGCTTGTGTTTGGACCTACCTCACTATGTCAGCCGATATGGGAGGAGACAAAAAGTGAACTAAGCCGGACAGCTACGAAACTCACATGAAAAATGCCAAGGTTTGGAACAAGATTAAAAGTGGAGGGCTGATTCCTTTCCTGGAGAAGCTTCATGGCTTTGACCAGGAGGCCACGGATCTCTTTGCCAAAAATTGGCATGATGGTAATTTGACCTGTTTGGCAGGAACGTGGAGCTCAACGAAAATCTCATTACCGAGGTTAATGGATTACCTACTGATGGGAAGAATTTTTTTAGGGACAGGGCTTTTTCTGATGAAGCTGTCACCAGATTTCCCAAAAAGGACAAGGAAAAGCAAAGCTTGGTCAAAATTGCAAACAGTTACTTCGATGTTGACTCCATAAAAACTATACGGAGAAAGGTTCTTCGGGTCATCATGGAGTACATTATGGTGGATGGGCGATTCACTAAAGTCTATGGTTATCACTTTACTCTGCTCAACCATTTCGGACACAAGGTAAGGGTCTCTATCCCCTTTTATCTTTTCTGCTCCTTGAAGAAAAGTTTGGAAGACAAGAAGAAAAACCCTAAAAGATTCCCCATTCTTCACACTAGGTTAATTAGGCTGATTGTTGAACATCTTCATGTGCCCGCCCTTGCTATTTTGGAAACCAACCCAGATTCTAAGAGTGATGATACTGAGCCCAATGGCTCGAAGCATTTGCCTAACCCTAGACTGGTTAGAAAAGCCCCTAGTTTGCATGCTGGCCCTTCCAGGGTGTCGGGTAAAATCCATGTTGAGCCTGAGCTTGATTATTCTCCTCCTAAGATCAACTTTGTTGGCAAGAAAACCCAGGCTAAAAGCCTTGTTTCTTACTCCGAAGAATCCTCTGAGTCGGAGGAATCTGATACCAACACCTCTGAGCATTGTGCTGACCCTTTGCCAGACATACACACTATTGATAATTCCCCTGTTAACCCTAGAAAAGAGCCCTCTCTAGATTATCTCAACCTTGCTAAAACCAATTATGAGTCCCATTCCAAACTTTTGGATTGGACCTTCTCTGAAACTAATGAGCTGAAAATTAAAAACTGGGCCCTGCAAAGTAAGATCGATGATATGGGTACTAAGATTGCTGAGATGGAGAAGAAAGAAGTAGCTCATAGTAATAGGAACATTGACACCGAAGCTGAGAGCTTAAGGAATACCATCAGAACTGTCACTGAACAAAATAACCGTATAGTAAGACACAATGCTATAATTATCAATGCAATGACTAAAAAGCTTGACAAAGCCCAGTAGGGATCTCTGGTGGTTGATTTAGAAGATACTGAAAATAAAAGTCAGGACACGGAAGATGGCATTTCCAGAAGAACCCGTGCCAACTTGAAGCGCAAGGCCCCCCTTACTCCGAAAATTGTTCAAACCTTTAAAAAGGGGGTTAAAGATATGCAGGATATGGAGGTGGAGACAGAGATTGTCCTTAGGTCTATGAAGTAATGGCTAGGGTTTCTTGTGTGCTCTCTCTGCTGTCTCTTCTTTCCTGACCCTTCTGGTCCTATTAGTTTGATTGCTGCTGGCTTTTTCTTGGGTAGCTATTTTTTTGGTGGAACTTTGGTGTTCTTTTTGCTATTTTGTAAACTCTGTGGTTTCGGGTCCCTATAAAACCCATTTTACCCTTTTATCAAAAACAACACATCAAAAACACATGAACACCAAGATTTTATATGTGGAAACCCTGTTGGGGGAAAAACCATGGTGGAGGTTAGTCCACAAGATTATACCCTGTTAAAAGTATAATGAATAATGAATAAGGAATGCACTTGCATTCAAGCACACTGCCTAGAGTTCACTGCTCAAAGGAAATGCTAACTACCTTACATAAGATAATCAGATTAAAACCATCTGATGAATATGAGATGAGAAATTAGCTTCTTCATAAGCCTGATAACAGTTCTGGTTAGGCACAGATACACGTCTTCACACTTCGCTCAACCTTCTTCATAATTTTCTTTGCATTCAGGTGATCTGATCTTTATTCGCACATACACACATGGACATACACTGAGCACACATACTCATACATTTACAATGAAGAGACAATCGCTCTTTTATATCTGCTACATGGATTTACATCAATAATTATGTCGACTAGAAGATAATGAATAAATTACAAACTATCGGCCTCAATACATGAATAAATCTTAATGCACACCAACCTAAATCAGTCACAACATAGAGAGGACGTAAATCAATATCCTCAAATATGCCAAACAATAAAATATTAATCCATAAATATCTACAACATGCTACCAGCATCATGTTGGCCAAGAACATGAAAAACTTAAATACACAATGAAAGATCTTCAATCATGAACACATCAATCAATGCGGATGTACTAAACTGATAGAGATTGATCTAAAAACATCGTTGAACATCTCAAAAACATATGCAACAACCCAATTTACTCGAATTGCAATTTTATCTTTCAGAAACACTTGTTACAATAACTGAATAACTGTAGGAACACAGATCTTCGTAACTTTCTCAATTTGTGATGCATACCACTAAAAATTCCAGAAAACATACTAGATAGGCTCAAGAACAAACCCTTTAGTGTGTTCCACCTGATCATCAACGAACACAACTTTCCATCACTTCGACCTTCTCAGCTTCATTAGCTGCTTGCAAAATATTTATTACAATTTTCTCAATATCCTCGACATATACAACCTTTAGAATCACCGATGCTAATAGTGTTGACATCAATGACAACCACATATCAAAAATACAACCTTAGCATCCAACAATCTCCCCCTTTGGAATTGATGGCAACACATGATGTGAAAAATAACATCAACCCAACTAGCTCTTCTTCAACAATCTCCCCTTTGATTTTGCACTCTTTTACTATTTTCTTCTCCCACTTTATTCCTCTCCCACATTTTTCACATTGCTCCTCTCCCCCTTTGAAATCAATGGAAAAGGTACACATGCTTTGAACCACATATCTGAATCATCTGACTACTCCCCCTGAGTAGCGGCCACTATAATATCAATCCGAAGAAGATCTAACTGTGAGTCCATAGATTGATGCAAAAATTTGCATCTTAGTTTAGATTAGGAGGGGAAATCACCCCTAACTTGGCTCTGAGATACTCAAAAGTATCCTTAGGAAATGGTTTAGTGAAAATGTCTACAATTTTCTCCTTAGTAGGTACATATTCTAGTTTGACTCCTTCTCACTCACTTTATCTCTCAAAAAGTGACACTTGATAGATATATGCTTTGTCTTAGAGTGTAGCACCGGATTCTTAGAAATGTTTATGGCACTTGAGTTATTACAGAATATAGCAATAGGCTCATCATACTCAACCTTGATATCTCTAGGTATCTATTTCATCCACAACAATTGAGTACAATTGTTCGCAGCAAAAATATATTTTGGTGGCTCAGCAATAGATAAGGAAATAAAATTTTTCCTTTTACTTAGCCAAGACACTAGTTTCTTCCCCAAGAAGAATGCACCACCACTTGTGCTTTTCCTATCATTTACATCTCCTACCCAATGTACATTTGTGAAAGCATTTAAGGGAAGATCATCATCCTTTGGATACCATAACCCAAAGTTAGTTGTTCCTTTCAAGTATATGAATATTCTCTTTACTACAATCACATGTGATTCTTTAGGATTAGCTTGATATCTAGCAACAAAGCATACAACATTCATGATATCTGGTCCGGTCTGAGTCAAATATAGCAATCCACAAATCATTGACCTATATCTTGTTTGATTAGCCTTAGGAGAATCATCATTATGTGTCAACTTACATCTGGTTACCATGGGTGTGCTAACTGGTTTTGAGTCTACCTTGCCAAACTTTTTTAGTAACTCTCTCACATACTTGGACTGAGATATGAAAATTCCATCATCTAACTAAGTAATTTGCTGTCCTAAGAATAATTTCAGCTCTCCTATCATAGACATCTCAAATTCACTCTTTATATTATCAATAAATTTCATACATAAGTCATCATTACCTTCAAAAATAATGTCATCAACAAAGACTTCAATGATCAACTCTTTATCTCAATCCAACTTGAAATACAAATTGTTGTTAGCAGTACCTTTATTGACTCCAAGCTTTTGGAGTGAAAATACACTGAGAGGGGGGGGGGGTGAATCAGTGTTAATAAATTCTTTAACAATTTAACTAAAACTGAAAAGAACCATACATATGTTCTCATTTATCAATGATGAAATCATTCATGTATTTGAATGCAATCACATAAACCTAAATGAGAGTATTGTAACATTGCATTTTAAAGCAGTAAAGCACTGAAACAAATGAATCATGGAAACTCAAATAGACACAAGATATGCCGAGTGGAAAACCCTCATGGGGTACAAAAACCACTCCTTAACCTGCTGCCTTTTTCAGGCTTTTGATTTCAATAATTATTTGACAAAGCCTCATAGGCTGCTTTCTGAGCATCGACTCAAGAAGCACCAACCCCTCTGTTTAGAGACACCAATCTCAAGGAGAACCAATGCCTTTTCTGTTTTTCAATAGAACATACAATGATACATAGGATCTCTCTTTTTCTCTTATTTTTGTCAAGTGCCTCTAGACAGACAATGCATAGAATTCTCAAGAGTCAAGAATGACTCTTCAGAATTCCATTCATTATCAAATCTTGATACAGCTTGAAGAAAAATCTAGTTACAGTGTCAATACAACTTCTCATCAAACTGCATTACAATGATATGATATTTTTTTTTTTTCACTCTCTCATTTTAAATCTTTGATGATACAAAATACAAAACATACAACACACTGTGTTTTCCAAAATTTTCAGCATAATCTAATTTTTCCTCTCACTTCTCTTAATCAAACTTCCCTATTTTCTTTTTAGGTTTATCTGTGATGATTAAGCCCTAATCTCTCTATTATCAACCATTTACAAATTACATCATTACATTCCAGGAAGGATTAAAACAATTGCTTGTTTTCCCACTTTCAAGGAATTGTACAAAGATAGTTTTCAGGTTACAATGGCTACTATCAATCAATAGTTTTAGAATATACCGTGTCCCTGAGAGATAGATTTTTTTTCTTTCTCACAAAAATAGAACAACAGTTTCCAAAAATAGAGGTGTAACTGAACTTTTCTTCACAAGCGGCCTGCACATGCAGAGCTTACCCAAAACAGTATAAACACATCTTTTAAAACCATTAATAATATCCATTTTAATAGCTGAAAATATTTTTTAATAGAAAAAACTAAGTTTTACAATCCGAAATCATTCTTTTAAGAGCTGTTACCAAACGATTCCAGATAGGATTTGAAGAGATATGAAGATATTTTGATTATCCACACACAAAAAATATAAACCCTTTAAAACTATCATGATGATCTTTAAAAATTGCACTCATGTTTTAAAGTAATCATTTCAGACATTTCTCTTTAAAGGAATAGATGTTTTTCCACTTTCCTTTTATTTTGAAGAGAAAGAAACTTGGCTTGAAATAACCTAGACTGAGAAGTAAAGGATCTGCAAACTAGTCTAAAGATGAATACCTGAAAAAAGTAATGAGGTTGTTGTCACAAGGAGTTTACCAGTTCTACAGAGGAAGAAATGGCCACAATACCTTCCTATCTCACCCCATCACCAGTCGACGGGAAGCAGACACACCAAATGACCATAGTAATGGTCTTCTTACCTCCCCCATACGCTGTCAAAGATTAGAACACCAGAGATAACAATGAAATGGCCAAAGGAATGATTCCATGGTGGCAGCTAGAGTAGGGTTCGAGACCCTCAAGCAAGGAAATAATATTTTGACCTAAACTTCCATCCAAACAAAATGTAATCGTTTGCAAAAATGTGATAGCATTTGGAGTCCGAAAGGATGGTCATAATAAGTAAAAAAAACCATGATACCCTTTGAAATTCACGAGAGATTAAATATTATTATACCGACCAAAACAAAGACATAAATCATTTACTAATTGCCAAGTAAACTGCCGATTCAATAATACCAAGTATTATTTCATGTAAAGTGTTGAATTCATAAGACTTGATAATCCCAAGTAGTCAAGGTTAAGTCACTTCCAATGTTACATTAAAATATTAACCAATGCCTTTACCTGTTGTCGGTCTTTAGGCCTAGCTAAATATTAAACAATAGACCCGATTTAAATGCAGATTAGAGATCAAACATTATACCTTTAACCAAGGCCAATTTTCCATCACATTAAAATCCAGTGCCATAGTGTGCCAAAGACAATGGCCAATGCCTTTGAAAGAGATAAGAACTAAAACAAGTTAAGTTCCGAAAGCCAATTTCCATGCATAAAGTGAATCAAGAATGAGGAGTGTGTATCTCAAAGCCCATAAGCACAGTAATGATCAAAGCCCTATAATATGCCAAAAACTGAATATCGAGAGCTCAAAATATTGACAAATATTCCTTGTACCAATTCCACTGACTAAGAATAGAGAAGTATACCTTTGACGAATATCAAGATGCTTGTAACTGATCAAGTATAATTAATCAACCTATAGAAGAACTGATCATTCCAATCACTTGTAATCAAGTGAAATACTGAAGCATAAATTATCAATAACAAAAACATGTCACCTGAATAAATGGAACAAAGAACCTGGAACCAGAATACCTCAACCGAGATTTGCACATGGAGCCAATATATCAAAGCCACCAAATATAATATAATCAATGAAGTAAATGTGCGAAACAGAAAAGCAGATCAACTGAGAAAGTAACCACCAAGATGCCAGAGGTAATACAAATTGTCATCAAGGAAAAATAGCACAAGAGGGATTCAACAAACTCCCCCTTTGTCCTTGATGGAAAAAACTGAGCCACCAAGCCAAGATGAAGCACAGGAACCGAATGCTCATAATTCTCCCCCTTTTTGTCATAACGACAAAGGAAGATATACAACAACCAAATTCTCCCCATTTTCTCCATGAAATACAACAACCGACCAATACCTATTTGAAACAAATACATGCCCATGCAAAACTGTGACCAATAACATATACTGAATTCATGATCCTGAACAACCTTTAGAATAATTCTCATTGTTAGTTCAACAAAAACATAAGCATTTGTGAAGGAGAAATATGAATAGTAAGCAAGAATATCTTGAGAAATAGGTTATGAAAGTTTCCATACCATGAATACCAAAGGATATCATCTTAATGTCATGAATTTAAACAAATGTATCAAACTCGGGTTTGACATCAAGAGCAAACCAAAAGGACTGAAAAACCAACAACATCATAAGGCTGCAAATCTGAATATCACTGTACAACCACTATCCAAGCAACCTGTCAAAAGATTTATAATCGAAACTACAGACCAAGGTTAATTGTTCCAGGTTTTGGTCATATTAAGCTTCATCCTTCATTGTCAACTATAAGCACACAGTTACCAGTATGAATAACCATGCACAACTGCATATCCTATTGTAATGAGCATATGGCAAACATCAGTACCATCATATAAAAACTAAGAGCATTCCATGAAACCTGTGAACCAAGAACCAACTATTCACAGTATGTACCACCTAGAATATGTGAATGTGTCACCAAAGCCAATATTGTTTCCAAAGGAAAACAAGCACGGGGTGATCCCACAATACTGGTTTACAATTTTTGGCCATACTGGACACTAAAATTACTATTTTTAAATAAATCTTCACATTCGGGCACCTATAGCGGCTAGACCATGAGGAATTTGAAGATAATGCAAACTAGAGTCTCACCAAATTTTGTTTGTAGATTCTAAAAATATTTTTTTTCAAAATTTTTGGAATAAGATTGCACTTCTTTTCCATCTCCCACGAAAATAGGTTTTTTTCAGAAAAAAACATTTTTAAAAAGTGATGCTCACCGTATACAACATAATTATTTTTGTATGAAGGATAAAATTCTATTTTTTTTGAATTTAGATTTGCAACTATGATATCTAGCACTTTCATTTGGTCTCATAGTTTTTTATCAAGAATATTTTTTCCTTAATAGAGTTTTGAAGTCAAATCAATTCCAATTCAGACATAGGCGGATTGTATACAACATAACTTTTTCCATATGTATCGAAATTAAATTTTTTTTTTAATGGATCAAGGACATCAATACCCAGCATGAACATATTTTATAAAAAATTATTTTGATATTTTTCTATTTTTCCACATGTGCAAAACAAAGAGCTTGATTTTCGGTGAAAAACCTATGTTTAATAAAACTAAAAAAAAAAATATACATAATAAAACTAAAACATATGAAAATTATATTCATGGGATAGATCATTTTGAGGACTACCATAATAATTTGAAAAAAAAATTAAA